>BGZK01002112.1:0-78714 GCA_005406025.1 Eumeta japonica
AGCGGGACGGAGGACGCCCTTTATGATCTGATGACACATATCTATCAAGAGTTAAATCTCAAAAGATCATATTAATGGTGTCATTGGACATAGAGGGCGCCTTCGACAACGCGTGGTGGCCGGCGTTGGAGACCCAGCTGCGCGCCCTTGGCTGCCCGGTGAACCTCCATGGCTGGTTGAGGCTACCTTCGGACCGGGAGGTAGCGTCATACGCTGAGGAGTGCAGAAAGGACTTCAAAGGGTTGTGGCGGTTCTATAGCCGGTCCAACCTTTGGAACCTGATCCTGATTCCCTACCCGAGAACTCGGGGAACTCGGCGTATACGTGCAGGCGTTCGCGGATGATGTGGTCCCATGTTCTCCGGACAGTCGGTTTTGCCGATCGAGGAGGAGGCCAACCGCGTTTAGCTCGCGTGCAACGCTGGGGAGTCAGAAATAAGTTGAGGTTCGCGCCATCAAACCGATGGTGCTGACCAAAAGCTGAAATATGACGACCCAGTGGTGCACATGAATGGCGAGCGGATCAGCTGGTTGGCGAAATACGCCTCGGTCTGACCATAGACAAAAGCTGACGTTCATTCCAGCGTCGCCAAGGCTTGCAAAAAGGCTACCAATATTTACAAGGGCTTAGCCCGAGCGGCCAAGGCGACGTGGGTCTGAGTCCGAGATCGTGAGGACCATACATTACCGTGATAGAGCCTATCGTTCTGTACGCTTCGTGCGCTTGGGCACCGGCGACGAGGAAGCTGGCGTGCGAAAGATGCTCGACGTCCAGCGCAGCGTCGCTCTGAGGCATGCCGGCTCACCGTACAGTGTCCAGCATCGCGCTCATCCTCGCGAGGCTGCTCCCCTAGACATTAGGGGAGGAGGGTCTGGTTATACGAGGTTAAGCGCGGAAAAGATTTAGGGGACACTTTGTCGACCGGGAGCTCGAGAGACCCGTATTTCGGCGATTGTTCACCCGCGCACGTGCCCGAAATCGTTGAGAGCGTCGAGGACCTCGACCCCAGACGGTGGACCGTTCGCCGTCGTCGCCGCGCATTTCACCGACGGTAGCCGTATCGAAGGCAAAGTCGAGCGGCCTGACGGAGTGGCGGGACGGTAGGGAGATGTACTGACGCTACGACTCGATCCCTTCTGCACGGTATCTTCAGGAGAGATGGTCGCGCTGCAAAGGGCGATGGAGGGTGAAGAATGGTAAAGACGGCTGGTCAACATTTCAGTGACTCCAGGTCCCCGGAGGTATTGGCCCGAAGACCTATCACCCTCTGGCCCATGAAGCTAGGCGCGACATCTCCGAGATCGTTGCGGAAGGCAGGGCTGTGCGCTTTGGGTTAGAGCGCGCCGGAATCGCGGGAAACGAGCGTGCGGACGAGCTCACAGGCGCGCCGCCCTCACCAAGAAGACGGCAGCGGACTACACAGGTTTCCGCTGTCGTACGCGCAAAAAGGTGATCAGGGCGGCGAGCCTGAAGAGTGGCAGGAACGATACGCCGAGGCACAGTGAAATCACCAAATGCTTTTCCCGAGTGGAACAAGTACCGGGTCCTCCGAAAACGAAATGACGTCCCACTGGCGCAAACCCTACGGGACATGGCGGGTTCTCGCTGTACATAGGTTCAAACTGAAGGACTCGCCATACTGCGCCTGTGATCCCGCTAAAATCCAGGACGCTGCACGTTCTCGAGGGACGTCCAATGTTTGCGGGAGCGTGGCACTGAAACGGAGATTGTCATTGTCGGGAGGGGAGTTTCCAGAAGAATGGAAGACGACCGAAAAAGAAAAGTTTTGCTATTAAGTTGTAAAGTAATAGAGAAACCACATAAAGGAGTTCTGATAAAGAAGGGAAATTATGGCAAATCTACATAATGAAATGTAAAGTGGAAAAATAGGGATGATAGGGAAAAATAAATGTAACAGTAATAGCCAGTGATTAAGATAAATGCCACGATGTAAGAAATGAATCCAGGAGGAAGAAAAAAAAAAAAAAAAATATAAAACCATATACATTAAAAAAAATAAACAATAAAAAATAAATAAAATAAATGGGTAAAGATAAGAAAACAGAAAATGATAAGAAAACTTATTTGACCCTCCCTATCACCCCCTATAATGTGAGAGATGGTCATTTGATGTGGTGAATCTGCCAGCATGTGGGCATTGGTCGCTGGCGCAACTGGCAGCAGATTTTAAAAAGAAAAACCTAACCTAACCTAACCCGTCCTAACCCAACCTAACCTAACCCAGTTACAGCTCAACCGCCGCTCGAAACGCACGAAAACGCGCGCCGCACGGATAAATTCTGAAAAGTATCATAGTTATTGGATTGCAGGGCGATGTGTCAGTTGATGGACGACGTCTGTACCGAAAGTGTTTGAATTCTAAAATCGGACTTTAGAAAAAAATTTTATAGTGAAAAAGTGTTTTCCCAAGTGAAAGTGTCGCTATCTTAAGAGCGATCGACGACCCCCATTTTAAGGCATCGTCTGAGCGCCCACAGAGGGGGCGCCTGTCTGCTGACTTCTGGATTTTTCCCGTGGCCCGTTCCTGAGAAATCGGGAAAATTGTGAAACCACGTGGCCACGAGGTCCCAGTTCCCGAGGTCGCAGAACATCCAGCATGCTCGCAAACTGCGCCCGGAGAGGCGAACAGATAGCCGTGTCGGGCTGACCTCTACGACTTCAGGTTCCAGAAATATCACGAGAGAAACCATTTAGAGGTTAGTCCTGACTTACTTTTGGGGTCTGTCTCGCAGGGGAGATCTGCGACATTTGTGCATTCGACGCGTGCCTGTCGGAGGTACGACCGCAGAATCCCGAATTTTCCGTGGCCATTTCCGGGAAAATCTTGAATAACCAGTTATCATTGCATAACGAGGTCCCTCGAAGGAGAGGACCTAGAGATTCTGGAGAGAACGCCAAAAATTCCGGCGAAGACGTGCTGAGTGGTGCTTTAAAATTTTTGACTTTAGAAAAATTTTATTCAAATTTTGAAATTTTGAAATTTATGTTAAAAGTTTTTCATATTATTAATTTAACTTACAGGATTGTGTCCTACAGAAAAAGATTGTAATTTTAAATTTAAAATAATTTTTGAAAATTTTATTATTTTTATTTTTTATTTTGAAGTGTTGAGTTTTGTTCTTGGACCTAGGGCGTGTAGCCCAGAAGCCACTTCACTTTAGTGCAAAAAACCATTATTTTTCGATATCTCGAGCCGTTCTCGAGATATCACGTTTAAGAAAATTGAAAAAATTTTTTATAAACTACCTCAAATCAAAATTTATTTTTTTTCCAAAAGTGGTTAGGGGGACGTATCTTGGCCTCCTGAGTCCCCCTGTGAGGGTCATTTTTTCGGCTTAAGCTTATTTTCAAAATTAATTAACCTTTTATAAAAAGTGCTTCTGGATCGCTTCGGAGGGTGCCTCTGGATCGATCTGGGCCGGTTTTGTTTCGGCCTGTATCTCGGAGTAGGGTGAGTTTAGGGGGGGCTCAATATCAGTTTCGGCTGTGGGAGGACCCCCGGCACTCAGCCCAAGAGCAGGAACAGCGGTCGGAGAGTTTTTAGGCAAAAAATTTTTGAAATTTTTAAAAAAAAGGCATTTTAGAAAATTGAGGGTAGGCTCTATCGGTAGCCTATGTGGTGAACCGCTTCTCGTAAGAGAAGTCAAAATTTTGTTATTTTCGCGATATCTCCAGCCGTTTTTGAGATATCGCGAATTTTAGTTTTTTGCAATTTTACCTACCCTCAAAAAATTTTAATATTTTTTGGAAAAGTACATTTTTGGATAGAGCAAGCTCTTCCCGATCGCTGGCCGTTGGTCCCGGATTTTCTGGGGCTTACTTCGGAGATATCGGTTCTCGCCTGTGGGGATCCGCGCGAAGCTCCGGCACTGATAACAAATTGTTATACCTGTACATTGGACAGACATAAATTTTATATTATTTATCCCATTTCATTATTGGCTGATTTTATTTGACAGTAAATTGTCTAATTTGGAAAAATTTTATTTTACTCAATTTTGGGTTTTTATGTTAAAATACAAGTGGGGATCTTAGATTAGAGCTATTTTGTTTATTTGATCAATTTAGCTTTCTTAATTGTTTTATTTAATTTTATTTTAATTTAATTAATTTGATTTATTCCTACTTAATTCTTCTGTTTTTAATTAAACTTAGTGTTTCATTTTGTGTAAAATTTGTCTTTGCATTTAATTTTATTTTATTTTATAATTTAATTTTATATAAATTTAGGATTTGTTCAAAATATAAGTTGTGATTTGAAATTGAGTATATTCCATTTATTTAATTTAAATTGATTTTAATTGTATTAGTTGATATTAATAGATTTTATTTATTTTTATTTTAAATAATTTAATTTAATTTTAATTGTGTTTTATCTTATAGTTATTTTATAGTTTAAATTCGGTTTACATTTATTATCCTGCTTGTTTACTTACTGAAAATTATATTGGACACAATCCCAAATACAAAAATACAAAAGTCTTAGGCTGTAATAACTGTAAAAATAGTTTTAGCAATTTTACAAAACCTATTTTAAATCTAAATTTTACACTTTTGCATTGACATTTACTTTAATTTTATACATTTTATTCTCTGATTTTATACATTTTATTCTTTGATTTTATACATTTTTCTTTGATTTTATACATTTTATTCTCTGATTTTATACATTTTATTCTTTGATTTTATTATTGATTATTTTACTTTATACATTTTATCAATTGACAACGCCCCGTGAATAGAATTAATAGAGTAGATTGTTGGAAGCTCTCTGGTCCTGAAAATGTCGTCAAGGGTCGTAAAGGGGCGTCATTGTCCAAACCGAGAGACGGTAATGTCCCGGCATTGACGAAAGGGCGCAGAAACCGATGGCGGCGACAAAAATCTGTAAAACAGCAAAACAGAGTTGACGCCGCCATCGGAGAAAGCGCCTCAAAACTCCGGACGGGGGGAACCTCGGCGGCCGCTACCGCGTCGGTCAAGACGAAGGCCGCAGCGAGCGTGCATCGGCTCCCCACAATAAGTCCGCCAAAGTTGTTGGTGGAGGTGGAGCCGATGGACAAAATTGCGGCACTGGGCAAAGAGACCGACGCGGGAGTTTTTACAGCGATACAGGCCGTCGGGGATTTTGCTAGGCGGGCGAGCCTGAGGGAGGAGATTGGCCGCCCGTCGCTGTCCGGAGCGGGGGGACCGAGGCCGAGTGACCTGTCGGGGGGAACTCCGCGGTGCGAGTCCCGGGGGTCCACGCCTGTGGGTGTCCACCCGATAAACAGGGTGGCATCCGCGATAGGCAACCTCGCCGTGGGGGCGAAGAGCGAGCTCGAAAGTCTCAAAAATATTAGCAAAGAGGTTAAAGAATCCGTAATCTTAAAGCTACTAGACATTAACGAGCTCGCTCTTCGCCTCGATGAGTCCCGCTCCAGATATGTGGTGGAGTTGGAGCGGGAAAAAGCGAGGAGGGCCGCGGAACTCGAGGCTGCGGAGAAAAGGTTTAATAAGATTAACCAAGAGAACCTCGACAGGTACCCATGATGGAGAATAAAATGGAAAACTCCTGGCCGAGGTCGCCTCCACTAAGGAAATGCTGGGGCAGATGCGCGTCCCGGAGGCGCTGGCGGAGATCCGCAAGGTCGTGGCGAGACCTGCGCCGCGTATCATGAACTACGCTGAAGCGGCGGCGAAACCAAGACAGCGCCGCCGCGAAGCCCTGGCCTCATTCTTATACCGGACACACCCTCATCGTGGCTTCCAATTTGAGAACCACACCGCGGAGCACGTTATTACGAAACTTCGCGGGTGGTGGATGCCAGGGAGAGGTGGCCGTGGACCGGATGAGGAAGGCCAGGGGACAAAGGTGGTGTTGAGTTGCTCCTCTGTCGAAGATGCTAAAAGATAGAGGAGCGGCTCAAGATACGCGGCGCCGACTTAAAGGTCGCCAAGCCAGAAATGCGGCTCCCCACCGTCATTATTCGGGACGTGCTTAGGTCAACTCGGATGAGGACATAGTTAGGTCGTTGAGGACCCAAAATCGACACCTATCCGAGGGTCTCGATTGGGACAAGGTCAGGGCCCGTGTATGCTACCGGAGACGGGCGCGCAATGACCTTGAGTGCCACCCGGTGCTCGAGGTCAGCCCAGAGCTATATCATCGCCTGATCAAGGCCGGTTTGTATACGTGGCTCCAAAGGCGCCCGGTATGGGACCAGTCCCCGCTGGTGCAGTGTTCGCGCTGTCTCGGATACGGACACGGCAAGCGTTATTGCAAAGAAGTGTCCGAGAGTGCGCGCACTGCGGCGGGGAGCACACTGGCGTAACATGCCGGGCCCGAAAGGATGGAGAGCCCCAAAATGCGTAAATTGCACAAAGGCCGGCTGCGAGGACACCGCACATGGGGCATTCAGCTCGAGTGCGGTCCGAGCAAAATGGGATGATATGGCTCGGTCGAAGGTGGCACTGCTAGCAGCAGGCGCCCTGGCTGCCGAAGACCGCACACATACGGCCGAGGATCGTCGACCGAAGGATGCACTGACCGCGTATCTCTGCGGTTTATGCAGTCCAACTTGCAGCGAAGTAAATTAGCTACGACTGAGCTGCTCGTTGAGGCTGCAAGGCGAAAATTGCGGTAGCCATTGTTCAGGAACCCTATATTGGGAATATTGGCGAGCTGAGACGGTACCCGGGTGCAGAGTCGTCCAAAAGACTCCGCGGAGGGGACCCGTCAAAGCCGCCATAATGGTCCTGAGCAGCGACGTGGACGTCGAAGAGGATCAAACCCTCAACGGCGAAAACGTCGCAGCTGCCGTAATCAAAGCCGGAAACTGCAGAATTGGCGTCGTGTCGGTGTATTTCGAGGGAGACATGCCCATCGGCCCGTACCTCGATCGCGTGCGATACGTCTGCTCAAAACTCGGGACCGACAAAATCATCCTGGGGGCGATGTCAACGCGGAGTGTATGGTGGGCAGCGAACGCAATGATGCGCGCGGTGTCGATCTCTGCGACTTCCTCGATTCTGAGGGCTGCATCTTGAACGAGGGCAATACGCCCACGTTCGAGGTGTATAGGGGATCGTCTCCTCAAGAGCGTGGTGGATGTGACTGGTGCAGCTCCGCTCTACTGGATAGAGCGGAGGGATGGCAGGTGGTCCGAGACGTTACATCCTCGGACCATAACGCGGTCACGTTCGCCGTGCGGAGGGACGATCCGGCCCTCGGCCTCTCTCTGGTACACGAGTCTACAATACGGCAAAGGCTCGATGGTCCGAGTTCGCAGCAGCCATGGATGCTGCTCTTAATGAACGGACTCTGACCACCGAGATGGTGAAATCTGTGGGCTCGTGCGACCAACTCGACGAGGTTGTTGAGACTTACACCGAATGCATCCGACAAGCTTGCGACGCTGCCATTCCACGTAAAAGCTCGAACACGCGTGGACTGAAACCCCCCTGGTGGAGTCCCGAGTTAGAGGGGCTGAAACGAGATGCGCGCACAAAGAAGCGGCGCATCCGAAATGCGGCCCCCGGCAGGCGGGAGTACGTGGTCGGGGAGTATGTGCAGGCTAGGGAGGTTTACGAAAGGGCAGTGGCTGAGGCGCAGACCACGAGCTGGAAACGGTTTTGCTCTGCACAGGATGGAGAGAGCCTGTGGGACGGCATCTACAGGGTCATCAGGGAAACGGGAAAAAACCGGGAGGATGTCCTATTAAAACTGACTCGGGACAAGTAATAGGTCCGGACGAGTCAGCGACCCTCCTGGCGGAAACCTTTTTCCTGATGACCGTGTCGATACTGACGATCCGTATCATACGGAAGTCAGAAGGCGAACCGACGGGAGTAGTCAACCACCCGAAGCTTCGGGGATCTGCCCGGGTGGACCCACCTTTACCGGGGCTGAGGTTAGGTTTGCTCTTAAAGCATTCCACCCTCGAAAGGCCCTGGCATTGATGGGTTCACCTCGGACATATGCCAGGCTGCCATTTTCCGGGATCTGGGATTGTTCCTAGCGATAAGTGCCTTGAGCTGGGATACTTTCCCCGAGCCTGGAAGGTGGCGGCAATCAAGGTGATCCCGAAGCCGGGTAAGGAGACTACGCCCGTCCGAAGTCTTACCGTCCCATAGGTCTGCTCCCTGTGCTGGGCAAAACAGTGGAAAGGATGCTGGTCGGCGCCTCCAGTGGCACTTAATGCCAAACTTCAGGCGACGCAGTATGGCTTCACGCCGCAGCGGACGGAGGACGCCCTTTATGATCTGATGACACATATCTATCAAGAGTTAAATCTCAAAAGATCATATTAATGGTGTCATTGGACATAGAGGGCGCCTTCGACAACGCGTGGTGGCCGGCGTTGGAGACCCAGCTGCGCGCCCTTGGCCCGGTGAACCTCCATGGCCTGGTCCGAGGCTACCTTCGGGACCGGGAGGTAGTCGTCAAGTACGCTGGAGGAGTGCAGGAAAGGGACTTCAAAGGGTTGTATAAGGTTCTATAGCCGGTCCAACCTTTTGGAACCTGATCCTGATTCCCTACCCGAGAACTCGGGGAACTCGGCGTATACGTGCAGGCGTTCGCGGATGATGTGGTCCTCATGTTCTCCGGACAGTCGGCTTCGTCGATCGGGGGAGGCCAACCGCGCTTAGCTCGCGTGCACTGCTGGGGAGTCAGAAATGCTGAGGTTCGCGCCATCGAAAACAAACTCGATGGTGCTGACCAAAAGCTGAAATATGACGACCCAGTGGTGCACATGAATGGCGAGCGGATCAGCTCGGTTGGCGAAATACGCCTCCTCGGTCTGACCATAGACAAAAGCTGACGTTCATTCCTCATGTCGCCAAGGCTTGTAAAAGGCTACTAATATTTACAAGGGCTTAGCCCGAGCAGCCAAGGCGACGTGGGGTCTGAGTCCGGAGATCGTGAGGACCATATACATTACCGTGATAGAGCCTATCGTTCTGTACGCTTCGTGCGCTTGGGCACCGGCGACGAGGAAGCTCGGCGTGCGAAGATGCTCGACGCTGTCCAGCGCAGCGTCGCTCTGAAGGCATGCCGGGCTCACCGTACAGTGTCCTGCATTCCGCGCTCATCCTCGCGAGGCTGCTCCCAGACATTAGAGTGAGGGAAGTGGCCTGGTTATACGAGGTTAAGCGCGGAAAAGATTTAGGGGACACTTTGTCGACCGGGAGCTCGAGAGACCCGTGTATTTCGGCGATTTGCCTCACCCGCGCACGTGCCCGAAATCGGGTACGAGCGTCGAGGACTCGACCCCAGACGGTGGACCGTCTCGCCGTCGTCGGGCCGCGCATTTTACCGACGGTAGCCGCATCGAAGGCAAAGTCGGAGCGGCCCTGACGGAGTGGCGGGACGGTAGGGAGACGTGGTACTCGACGCTACGACTCGATCCCTTCTGCACGGTCTTTCAGGCGGAGATGGTCGCGCTGCAAAGGGCGATACGGAGGGTGAAGAATGGTAAAGACGGGCTGGTCAACATTTTCAGTGACTCCAGGTCCTCCCTGGAGGTATTGGCCGCAGACCTATCACCCTCTGGCCCATGAAGCTAGGCGCGACATCTCCGAGATCGTTGCGGAAGGCAGGGCTGTGCGCTTATTTTGGGTTAGAGCGCATGCCGGAATCGCGGGAAACGAGCGTGCGGACGATCGCCAGGCGCGCCGCCCTCACCAAGAAGACGGCAGCGGACTATGACAGGTTTCGCTGTCGTACGCGAAAAGGTGATTAGGGCGGCGAGCCTGGAAGAGTGGCAGGAACGATACGCCGAGGGAGGCACAGGTGAAATCACCAAATGCTTCTTTCCCCGAGTGGAACAAGCGTACCGGGTCCTCCGAAAAACGGAAATGACGTCCCACTTGGCGCAAACCCTTACGGGACATGGCGGGTTCTCACAGTACCTACATAGGTTCAAACTGAAGGACTCGCCATACTGCGCCTGTGATCCCGCTAAAATCCAGGACGTGCTGCACGTTCTCGAGGAATGTCCAATGTTTCTGCGGGAGCGTGTGGCACTGGAAACGGAGATTGGCGTCATTGTCGGGAGGGGGGAGTTTCCAGCAATAATTGAAGACGACCGAAAAAGAGAAAAGTTTTTAAGCTATTGTTGTAAAGTAATAGAGAGAACCTCAATATTAAATAGAGCTTGATAAAGAAGGGAAATTATAGAGTGCAGATAAGTGAAAAGGGAAAATTTACATAATGAAATGCAAAGTGGAAAATAGGGATGATAGGGAAAAATAAATGTAATTAGTAATAATATAGATTAAGATAAATGCTGTATAATACGATGTAAGAAATGTAACTGCGAGGGTTAAAAAAAAAAAAAAAAACCTAACCTAACCTAACTCAACCTAATCCTAACCTAACCTAACCTAACCTAACTCTTAATCCTAACCTAACCTAACCTAACCTAACCTAACCTAACCGAGTAATTGAAGGTTTATTTGAAATTATTTTGTTTCCGCATTTTGACATATTTATTCTGCTTTGCAAAGAAAAGAAAGGAAAAGGGAAAATTGGATACTTTAGTTTTAATTTGTTTTTCTTTCACAATTACGTAATTGATCAATTGATTATAAAATTCAGTATATTAATTTTGTTATCATTGTTATCATTAATTAATTTCATTACATTTTAAATTTATTTGTGTTAAATTTTAACGTAGTATTATTGGTTTTAATCTTTACGGTATCTAATTCTAATTATTATTCATTTGATTTAAGTATTAATATTAATTTGAAGTTGATTTATTATTTTTTTTCTATTTTCATTTTACGTTATTAATATAACCGGCTTGTATAAATTAATAATAAAGCATTCCTGTACTTGTTTGTCAAGCATTGACCTTTGGTTTGACTTTAAATCCAAATTTTGCTGTTCTTCTGGGGCTAATTTGAGTTAATAATTTTGTCCGTGGGTTCCGTGCAAAACTCCTGCATTGAGGAACCTTTGTAATTTATTTGATTTTGGACATACTTTTGAGAAATAAATTAGTATTTAGGGTCATTTCAATCTTGATTTTAATTTAATCAAATTTTCAATTTGGTGTTATTTTATATCTTATCTTAATTTTAATTTACTTTATTCTATTATTTGTTTTAACATAATTAAAATTTTAAAATTGGTGATATTTTACATTTTGTCTTAATTTTAATTTGCTTTATTCAATTAAAATTTTATTTTGGTGTTATCTGCGTTTTATCCGAGTTTTAATTTATTTTATTCTATTTAATTGTTTTAAACTGATTTGTTTTGAGTTTATTGGATTGATTCTATTGCGTATTTAATTTTTGATTTAAATTATTTTGTTTTGTTTTGAGTTCGAGTAGTAGGTCGGATTGATTATAATTAATTTGATTAGAATTCTAAAATTCGTTATATATTTAATTTAACCTTTCATTTTAATTTGGTTTATTTTATTTCACCTATATTATCTGAAATTATTTGACCTATTTGAATTAATTATATTCTCATATAAAGAACTATTTTAATTTGTTGTTTAAATTTGTGTTCTAAACCACTCTAAATATTGTAATTGATTAACATTTTCTATTTTATTCTGGATATTATTGACCCATTGAGGAAATAACCCGGAGTTTCTAAAGCTCAGTAATCCGCGTCGATCAAGACCCGTCTCGAGGCGATCGATCACGGGAAGGACGGAAAGTCAAGGCCGCCAATTGAGCCGACGGCTTAAATTTGTCTCGACCCGTGAAAGGTGCTAGATCGCCTGGCCTGCCAGTGGGGAGGCCCTAGAGCTGTTTTACTTTTATTTTATTCTTTTGATAGAATTGAAATTTTAGTGCATTATTTTATATTGACACTTTATTCTGTTGTTTGTTTTTTGTGTTATTTCGTTTACATTTACAATTTGACATATTTTCTATTTTGATTTTGATTGATTTTTGCTGTATACATTAATTTTAAGGATTTTACAATTTGACATTTGCATTTTATTTTTCCTTTCGATATTTCATTCGTTTGTTTTGACATCTTAATTGTAGTTTATACTTTACATTTTAATGTTTTATTTTACAATTTTATTGAAATCTGATTAAGTCCTATAGTATAAGAATTTTAAATAGTAATCATTAAATCAATTTTGTCTCTTAATTTTATCTAGGGAGACGGGTCGCAGGTCAGTGCCCTATTGGGTTGTATGTTGTTGTGCTGCTCTGTAGCGGTAATTGACATAATTAAAATTTTAGTGTATTATTTTATATTGACATTTTATTTTGTTGTTTGTGTTTTTGTTTTTTTCCTTTACATCTGCAATTTGACATATTTTCTATTTTGATTTAATTTTTGCTATATACATTAATTTTAAGGATTTTACAATTTGACATTTATATTTTATTTTGCCTTTGATATTTCATTCGTTTGTTTTGACATCTTAATTTTAGTTTATATTTTTACATTTGATATTTTATTTTACAATTTTATTGAATTTTGACTAAGTCCTATAGCATAAGAATTTTAAATAGTAATCATTAAATCAATTTTAAATATTAACGAAGCCCCTAAGGCACTGGAACGGTTTCCGTGGTGGCGCAGAGAGATATGGCGTCAAGGCGGGCTACTAAAGGGACGTTGACGGCGGTGTCCAAGACCGAGGAAAGTGTCCCAAACCCACTAAGGGGCAACAAAGACTGGGACGGGGTGAAAAGCTGTCGCAGAAGGCGACGACAACACCACCTGTCCTCGGTACGCCCCTGAAAACCCGAAAAGCGAAGTTCTCCCAGCCAAAGTGCGGACCGCCCCCGGATGTGTCGGCGGTATGCGGCGCCACCGGCACCACCCAAGATAGTGGTGGAGGTCGGACCGGCGGATGTTGCCGCAGCGGCCGCCAGGGAATCAGAGGTCGGCGTATTTACCGCGCTGGAGGCGGTGGAGACTTCGCTAGACGGGCGAGCCTAAAATGAAATTGGCCGTCCGTCCTTGTCCGTGTTGGGAACGAAATCACCAGCGAACCTGTCCGGGAACTCTCCGCGGCCGGAACCCGAAAAGCCTGTCCACCTGGCCAGACCAACTCCCACAGGAAGATTGGCGTCTGAATCGGAAAACTCGCCATGGAGGCGAAGGCGAGCTCGAGGGCCTAAAAATATAAGCCGAGAAGTTAAAGAGTCCGTTATCGGAAAGCTGTCGGCGATGAGCTCGCCCTTCGCCTCGAGGAGTCCCGCCTGAATTACGTGGCGGAACTGGAGCGGGAAAGGCGAGGAGGGCGAGGGAGATGCGCGGAGAAAAGAATTACCAAAATAACATCCGAAAACCTGGACAGGATCCTAAACGTAGAAAGCAAAAGATGAAAGATGTAACCTCGACACGGACAATTCTGGGACACTTCGACGTCCCGGAAAAGTTGAGGCGATTCGTAAGGCGGTTGAAACGAGACCGGCCCCGCGACCAGAACTACGCCGAGGCGGCAGCGAGGCCGAAACCCTTGGCTGCTGCCCAAGATCCCCGGCCCTGAGGTCCGGTCCGGAGCCACACTTTATAATATCCTCAAGATGCGAGAACCACACCGCGGAGCAAGTCGTGCTAGGCTGCGCGGAGGGTAGACGCTAGGGGATGGGTGTGTGGACCGGCTAAGGAAAGCCGGGAATCAAAAGTAGTGATGAGCTGCTCCTCCGCAGAGGATGCTCTGAAAATAGAGGAGCGGCTCAAGATTCGCGGGCTGATCTTAAAGTCTCGAAAGGTGAAAAGCTGCCTACGGTCGTCATCCGGGACGTCCTCAAGATCAATACGGACGAGGACATCGTCGAGTCCCTGAGGACCCAAAATAAGCACATCGCCGACGGTCTCGATTGAGTCGGGAGAGGGCAAAGGTGTGCTACAGAAGGCGTGCCAGAAATGACCCCGAGTGCCATCCGGTGCTGGAGGTCACGACCGAGCTATATAAGCGCCTAATAAAGGCCGCATACGTTTATGCTGCAACGGCGCCCGGTCTGGGACCAGTCTCTCTCGCACAGTGCTCGCACTGTTTGGGCTACGGACACTTAGGCGCTTCTGCAAAGAAGCATCTGAGAAGTGTGCCCATTGCGGGACCACGTGAGCGCGAAGTGCCAGTTCGACCGCGGGGAGCCCCGAGATGCATAAACTGTGTGAGAGCGTCGTGCCGACACTGCGCATGGAGCGTTTAGCTGGAGTGCAGTGTTCGGCATAAATGGGACGAGATAGCTCGGTCCAAGGTGGCATACTGTTAGCCGCCGGCGCCTGGACTCACACGCCCGCACAGAATGGCCGAGGGATTGTCCGCGGAAGAAAACACTGGCCACGTATCCCTGCGGTTTATTCAGTCCAACTTGCAGCGCAGCAAACTCGCTACGTCTGAGCTGCTCGTTGAGGCTGATAGGCGGAGAATTGCGGTAGCCCTAGTCCAGGAACCCTATGTTGGGAGTATTGGCGAGCTGCGACGGTACCAGGATGCAGAGTCGTCCAAAGGCGACTCCGCGAAGGGGACCCGTCAAAGCCGCCATCATAGTCCTGGACAGTGGCGTGGACGTCGAGGAGGATCAGACCCTCATCGACGAAAACGTCACGGCTGCCGTAATCGTAGCCGGAAACTGCAGGATTGGCGTTGTGTCGGTGTATTTCGAAGGGACATGCCCATCGGCCCGTACCTCGATCGCGTGCGATACGTCTGCTCTAAACTCGGGACGGACAAAATAATCCTGGGGCGACGTCAACGCGTGGAGCGTGGTGGGTAGTGAGCATGATGATGCACGCGGGTGGATCTCTGCGATTTCTTCGATGCTGAGGGGCTGCACATCTTGAACGAGGGCAATACGCCCACGTTCGAGGTGTATAGGGGACCGTCTCTTCAGGAGCGTGGTGGATGTGACTGCGTGCGGCTCCGCTCTACTGGATAGAGTGGAGGAATGGCAGGTGGTCCGAGATGTAACATCCTCGGACCATAACGCGGTCACGTTTGCCGTGCGAATGGGGAAGCGGTCCGGTCCTCGGCCCCACCGGTACACGGGTCTACAATACAGCAAAGGCTCGATGGTCCGAGTTCGCAGCAGCCATGGATGCTGCTCTCGCTGAACGGGCTCTGACCGTCGAGATGGTGGAATCTGTGGACTCGTGCGACCGACTCGATGGGATCGTGAGGCCTACACCGAATGCATCCAACAAGCATGCGAAATTCTATCCCACCTAGAAACTCGAAGCGCAGACTGAAACTCCCCTGGTGGAGTCCCGAGTTAGAGGGGCTAAAAAAGGATGCGCGCACTAAGAAGCGGCGCATCCGAAACGCGGCCCCTAGCAGGCGGGAGTACGTGGTCGGGGAATATGTGCAGGCCAAAGAGGTTTACGAAAGGGCAGCGGCTGAGGCGCAGACCGCGAGCTGGAAGCGGTTTTGCTCTGCACAGGACGGGGAGAGCCTGTGGGACGGCATCTACAGGGTCATCAGGGAAACGGGAAAAAACCGGGAGGATATCCTACTTCAAACCGACTCGGGACTAGTATTAAGTCCGAACGAGTCGGCGACCCTCCTGGCGGAAACCTTCTTCCTGATGACCGGTCGATACTGACCATCCGCATCATGCGGAAGTCAGAAGGCAAACCGACGGGGATGATCGTCCACCCGCAACTTCGGGGATCTGCCCGGGTGGACCCACCTTTACCGGGCTGAGGTTAAAAACGCCCAAGGCGTTTCATCCTCGAAAGGCCCCGGGCATTGATGGGTTCACGTCGGACATATGCCAGGCTGCGATCTTCCGGGACCTGGGAGTGTTCCTAGCGATGGCAAATAAGTGCCTAGAGCTGGGATACTTCCCCGCCTGGAAGGTGGCGGCCATAAAGGTAATCCCGAAGCCGGGCAAGGACGATTATGCCCGTCCTAAGTCTTACCGGCCCATAGGCCTGCTCCCTGTGCTGGGCAAAACAGTGGAAAGGATGCTGGTCGGCGCCTCCAATGGCACTTGATGCCGAAGCTGCAGGCGACGCAGTATGGCATGCCGCAGCGCGGGACGGAGGATGCCCTTTATGATCTGATGACATACATCTACAAAGAGTTAAATCTCAAAAAGATAGTTTTAATGGTGTCATTGGACATAGAGGGCGCCTTCGATAACGCGTGGTGGCCGGCGTTGAAGGCCCAGCTGCTCGCTTATAATTGCCCAGTGAACCTCTATGGCATGGTGAAGGGCTACCTTCGGGACCGGGAGGTGATAGTGCGATACGCTGGAGGAGTCCAGAAGGGAACTTCCAAGGGTTGCATACAGGGCTCTATAGCCGGTCCAACCTTCTGGAATCTCATTCTGGACTCCTTACCCGAGAACTCGGGAACTCGGCGTATACGTTCAGGCGTTTGCGGATGATGTGGTCCTCATGTTCTCCGGGCAGTCGGCTTCGTCGATCGAGGAGGCCAATCACGCTCTAGCTCGCGTGCACTGCTGGGGAGTCAGAAATAAGCTGAGTTCGCACCATCGAAAACAAACTCGATGGTGCTGACCAAAAGCTGAAATATGACGACCCAGTGGTGCACATGAACGGCGAGAGATCAGATTGGTTGGCGAAATACGCCTCCTCGGTCTGACCATAGACAGGAAGCTGACGTTCATTCCTCATGTCGCCAAGGCTTGTAAAAGGCTACAATATTTATAAAGGCTTAGCCCGAGCGGCCAAGGCGACGTGGTCTGAGTCCGGAGGTCGTGAGGACCATATACATTACCGTAATCGAGCCAACCGTGCTGTACGCATCGTGCGCTTGGGCACCGGCGACAGGGAAGCTCGGCGTGCGCAAGATGCTCGACGCTGTCCAGCGCAGCGTCGCTCTTAAGGCGTGCCGGGCTCACCGTACAGTGTCCCTGCATTCGCGCTGATCCTCTCGAGGCTGCTTCCTCTCGACATAGGGAGAGGGAGGCGGCCTGGTTGTATGAGGTGAAGCGCGGAAAGACTTAGGGACACTTTTGTCGACCGGGAGCTCGAGAGACCCGTGTATTTCGGCGACTTGCTTCCCTGCGCGTGCCCGAGATCGGGTACGAGAGCGTCGAGAACCTCGACTCCCAGACGGTGGACCGTCTCGCGGTGGTCGGGCCGCAGATCTACACCGACGGAAGCCGTATTGAGGGCAAAGTCGGTGCGGCCCTGACCGAATGGCGGGACGGGAGAGACCTGGTGCTCGACGCTCCGGCTCGATCCCTTCTGCATCGGTCTTCCAGGCTGAGATGGTCGCGCTGCAAGAGCGATACGGAGGGTGAAAAATGGTAGGGAAGGGTCAACATCTTCAGCGATTCCAAGTCTTTTTGAGGTATTGACCGGCCTGAAGACCTATCACCCTCTGGCTCAAGAGCTAGGCGCGACATCTCCGAGATCGTTGCGGAGGGCAGGGCCGTGCGCCTATTCTGTTAGAGCGCATGCCGGAATCGGGTAACGAGCGTGCAGACGAACTCGCCAGGCGCGCCGCCCTCAAAAGACGGCAGCGGACTATGATAGGTTTCCGCTCGTACGCTAAAAGGTGATCAGGGCGGCGAGCCTGGAAGAGTGGCAGCAACGATACGCCGAGGGAAGCACTGGTGATATCACTAAGCGCTTCTTTCCCCGAGTGGAAAAAGCGTACAGGGTCCTTGCGACACCGAAATGACGTCCCACATGGCGCAGACATTTACAGGTCATGGTGGGTTCGCGCAGTACCTGTTTAGGTTTGCTGCGGGACTCACCCACTGCGCCTGCGACCCCGTCAAAATTCAGGATGTTGCACGTTCTCGAGGACTGTGATATGTTCTTTCGGGAGCGTGCGGCACTAGAAGCGGAAATTGGTGTCGCGGTCTCGAGGCGGCACTTCCCGGAGATTCTGGATGACGCCAGGAAAAAGAAAAAATTTTTTAAATATTGTACAGTTGTAACGGAGAGATGCAATAAAATTAATAAGGCTACTTGAGGTAAAGTGAAGTATACATGAAAATGAAGTTAGAGTCTAAGGTGCAATGTTAATAAGCAGATGGTAGGGAAAAGAAATTGTATTTAAGAATTAAGACTAAGTTAACAACATTCTCCCAGTTTGTAACATTTGTCAAATTGTACATTTAAACCTGTATCAAACTGTTTGTACCTGAAAACTGATACGTTGTATATTTTGTGTAAGACTGTTATGAAATTATAAAGTCAACAGGTTAACAGGCAAATTGATAAACTGGACAAAGTAAATGTGAATTGAATGTTAAAGTGTTTCCAAAGCCATAAGAGAAACATTGTAGTAGATATAAGATATAGATGAAGTATTGTTGTATAAAACCGATTGGGTCAAAAAAAAAAAATACATATTTACATAAAATACACCAAAAAAAAAAAGAAAAAAGAGAAAAATGAGAAAAAGAAGGAAAATAAAGGGAAAAAAAAAAAAAAAAAAAAAAACAATGATAATAAACATAAACCGAGTACACTATTTTGACCCATCCCTACCATCCCTGAGAAAGAACGACGAGGTAAGCATGAAGTATGAATCTGAGAAATAGTAAACAAGGGCCGTGGTCGCCAAGCCACGGGGCTGGATTTAAAAAAAAAAACCTAACCTAACCTAACCTAACCTAACCTAACCTAACCTAACCTAACCTAACTAACCTAACCTAACCTAACCTAACCTAACCCAGTCACAAGCCAACCGCCGCGCTGAGAGCATTGAAAACGCGAGCTCCGCACGCAAAAATCGTGTTAAATCGCTAAACAAATTGGATTGCAGTGTTTTATACATCATTAGATGCGCGCTTCAAAGCTGTGCACAACAGTGTAAATGTCAGTGAAATCGGCCGAGAAATAAAGTTTTTAGAGCCGAAAAAGTTTTAGTGAGAAGTGAAAAGTGCCAAAATCTCCGAAGAACGATCGACGACACCCCTTTTTTGGGACGTCGTTGTGAGCGTATTGCCGAGGTGCACCTGCCTGGTGACTGCGGGATTTTTCCGTGGCCCATTCCCGTGAAATCCGGGAAAACCATTAACCACCCACAACTACGTGTCCACGTGGTTGCGGTCGCAAAGAAGAGAGTGACACCGGTCGACGCGCCTTGGCAGCAGCTACGGTGACACTTGGGCTGCCCTCTGTGACAATAAATCACGGAGCAACGGAGAAAATATCGACGCTGAGGGTAGTACGAAAAACCTATCAAGTTCGTTCTGCTGTCGAAACTAGCTGCAAAAGCGTCTTCGCACGAGAGGGAAGGCTCCTACGACGCCCTAGACCCGGTACTGTCTCTTTTCACACATTTTTTGGACTTTAAGTGAAAATTTTCGCGCTGTGTTTTTTGGTCGAAATAAGGTTTTAGCCATTAAAAAATAGTGAAATATTATAATAAACGCTGGCTAAACGTAATATTCAGTAGTAGAACAATTATTTTGTAAAATTAGACTATTTTAAATTTAAGTTTGGTTAAATAAGATTGAAATTGAAGTAAATTGTCGTATTCTTTAGTAGTTGAGTAATTGTATAACACTTATACTATAAAAAATTGAAATTCTTGATATTCTTGGCTCTGTACTGTATTTTACTGACTGTGCTACTTCAGGGCACAGTGGAAAAGCACAATTTGTTTTGATGTCAAATATTTTATTTTTGGAAAAATTTTGTTTTTAGCTATTAGTTGTTAGTAATATATATTAAGTACTGGCGGTTACTAATAAAAGTTCTTATAAATTTCTGTGAGCTGCATCTCGGGCAGGGGCCGACATCTTTAAACCTGGCCTCAGAAAATACGGGACTAGTGGCAGGCGGTCCTAAAGCCTGCACTATAACGAGAGGCATTTTCCAAAAAAAATCAAAAATTTTGAGGGTAGATTTTCGGCAAACCAAAAATCGCGATATCTCAAAACCGTGAGATATCGCAATAATAAAATTTCGCTTCTCTTATGAGAAGCGGTTTGTGCACTAGACTCCCTGAGCATACTCGCGTTGTCCTCCCACAAAATTTTGGAAACCTAAAAATTTTAACTTAGAAAAGTTTTGCCGACTTGCTCGAACAGGGGCTGAGTGCCGGGGTCATCCGACAACCGAATTCGATATTTTGAGTCCCTCCACTTGCCCCCTTTGAGATACAGGTCGAAATAAAATTGATCTGGAACGACTCGGGAGGTGTTTTAAATCATCTGAAACCAACTTTTATGAAAACTTGTATATTTCGGATATCACTTTTAATTGAAAAAACCCCATAGGAGATTCAGGGGTCCAACAGCATCCCATGAGCTAATTTTCAAAAAAATAAAACTCAATTTGAGGGTAGAAATTAGGACCAAACTTTGAACTGCGATATCTCGAAACCGTAAGAGATATCGCAAAATAATAAAATTTTCACTTATGAGAAGTGGTTCTTGGGGCACAAGCCCGAGGTGCATGTTTTGTTCTCATTTACCGCCTAAAAAATTTTTTGTTGAGAATCTATGTTGAAAATATATGTACACTATTGGTTGATGTTTAATTGCTGGAAATTGTATTTACTGTTATAATTGTGATTGTTTTGTTATTGTTTCCATTGTTGAATTGTTCTGACTGCCCCAATAGGTTTTAAGTTGTTATAAATTAATTTTGACATTTATATATGTATAAAAAAAAAAAAAAAAAATTTATACACCTGACATTTATATATAAAATTTATACACCTGACATTTAGATACATATTATAGCTAGGATAAGTTGACATCAAATTCAAATTTATTATTTATACCTTGGTTAATCAGAAATATTTTAATTTATTATTACTTGATTTAATTTTAATTGATAACTTATTATTCCCTTGACATCTATAAATTGCTTACTGACATAAACCTTGAAAATTTCTTATTATCTCGAACGAATAAAGTTGACAAATCTCCTGTCCTTTTCATCCCTTCGCAGAATTAAAAGTATAAAAAGTAATAGTCTAGTAGAAATTGATCAAAATGAGCAGGAAGGTCGCGGAAGCGATGCCCCGGAGGGGACGTGCCCACTAAACGGGGCGAAAGAGGCTAGTGCGAGATCGGAGTCTAGCGTCCCGCCACCAACGAGGCAAAGGCCGGGGCGATAAGAAGGCTGTCGCCGCGAAACGACAGGGAACCCCGATTTCACCCGGAAGCGGAGGGAAGCCCTGACGGCGAGCGGAGAAAAGGTTATCCAAAAGAGCTACCCGCCCCGGCACCAAAATCGCGACCAAGAGTCGCGCTGGCCAGGTGGACGGCATTGAAACGCCGAAGCGGGCGGAAACGCCGGAGGGGCTTTCGTCGCAGTGGAAGCCGTCGGGAGTTTGCGGGCGGCTGAGCCTCCTCGACGAGATCGCCCGGCCATCTCCGTTGGCCTCAAAGAGCCTAGGCCACCCGGAGCCGTCGATCGGAACACCGAAGCGAAGCTCCGGAAAAGTCTGGCACAGAAGAGGAGTCGGTGCCATTAATAGAGCTGCAACCAAAATAGTGTGCCTCGCAAGAGATGCGAAGGACGAATGAGGCACTGCGAAACATTAGCAAGGAGGTCAAGACCTCCGTATGCAACAAGCTGCAGATTATTACCGAGCTTACTCTTCGCTTAGAAGAATCGCGCTCAGATACATGTTCGAAGTGGAGCGAGAAAAGCCGGACGAGCGCAGGCCATGGAAGAAGCCGAGACGGCTACGAAGAGAAACGAAAAGTACAATAACAAATATAAAATAATAGAGCCAACATCGAAAATATGGCGGCCGAACTAAAGAAGACGCGGACGCTATAGAGAATATGGACATGCCCAAAGATGGAAGGGCTCCGGAAAACTCTTGAAGAGAAACCGAAAACATATGCGGCGGCGGCTGCAAAACCGAAGCCGTCAGAAGCCGCTGCCGCAGACTCTGGCCTAATGACAACCCGACCCACACAATAATAGTCTCGTCAAGATGCGCCAACCACACGAGTGACCAAGTGGTCAAAGCAATCAGGGAGGTGGTTGACGCCAGAGAGATTGGAGTCGGAGTGGACAGGGTAAGAAAGGCCAGGAATCAGAAAGTCGTCCTGAGCTGCGCGTCTCAAGAAGCGATAAAACGTATTGAGGCGCGCATAAAAATCAGAAGCAAGGACCTACAGGTTACAAAGCCGGAGCCCGCTCTCCCACTGGTTATTATCCGGGATGTCCTGAAAATCAACTCCGATCAGGACATAGTCGACTCGCTGAGGGGACAAAACAGCCACATAACTGAGGGTCTCGAATGGGAAAAGATCGTGGCGCGTGTCCGCTACCGAAAGCGCGCAAGAAACCCTCTGGAATGTCACCCAGTTCTGGAGGTTTCACCTGTGCTATACACCCGCCTCATAAAAGCCGGCCACATATATGTGGGGCTGCAGCGAAGACCGGTGTGGGATCAATCGCCCCTAGTACAGTGCTCGCGCTGCCTCGGATTCGGCCACAGCAAGAAATATTGCCGAGAAAAGGCAGATAAATGCGCGCACTGTGGAGGCGACCACACCGGTCTTTTGTGCCAAGCACGCAAAAACTCCCAGCCCCCTAGGTGCATAAATTGCACGCGTGCCGGCTGCGAGGACGTCGCACACTCGGCATTCAGCCCGGAGTGCGGCGTCCGAGCCAAATGGGATAGGATAGCACGGACAAAGGTCGCGTACTGCTAGCGGCGGGCGCCACGGATACCCGAAACCGTACTCACACGGCCGATGGTTTGTCGACGGGGACAAACACTGACCGCGCATCTCTGCGGTTCGTCCAATCCAACCTGCAGCGGAGTAAGCTTGCTACTTCAGAGCTGCTGGTTGAAGCGGACAAGCGCAAGATCGCAGTAGCCCTAGTCCAGGAGCCCTATGTGGGAAACATTGGCGAGCTGAGACGGTATTCCGGATGCAGAGTAATCCAGAGGATGGCTCCGCGCACCGGACCTGTCAAAGCCGCCATAATCATCCTGGACAGTGACGTCGACGTCGAGGAGAACCAGACACTCATCGACGAAAACGTCGCAGCTGCTGTGATCAAAGCCGGAACTGCAGAATTGGCGTCGTGTCGGTGTATCTCGAAGGCGACAAGCCAATCGGCCCATACCTCGACCGCATTAAATGGGTCTGCTCAAAGCTCGGGACAAACAAAGTCATCTTGGGAGGTGACGTAAACGCGTGGAGCGTGTGGTGGGGCAGCGAGCGCGATGACGCGCGAGGTGCGGAGCTCTGCGACTTCTTCGATATGGAGGGGCTTCACGTACTCAACGAAGGGAATATCCCGACGTTTGAAGTATACAGGGGGGACCGTCTATTCCAAAGTGCGGTCGACGTGACGGCGTGCAGCTCCGCTCTACTGGATAGAGCGGAAAAATGGCAAGTGGTCCGGGGTGTCACATCCTCGGATCACAACGCCGTCACGTTCGAAATACGCACCGGAGGGCGGCCCGGCCCTGGGCCCTTCCGCGGTACACGAGTCTACAATACAGCAAAGGCTCGGTGGTCGGAGTTCTGCTGGCGTTCGACAACGCTAAGCAGGAGCGGGGCCTGACTGCCGAGATGGTGGAATCTGTGGACTCGTGCGACCAACTCGATGGAGTCGTGGAGTTGTACACGGAATGCGTTAGGTGCGCATGTGACGCTGCCATACCGCCAAAGCGCTCGACGCGAAAAGTAAAACTCCCCCTGGTGGAGTCCCGAGCTCGAGGGGCTGAAAAAGGATGCAAACACCAAAAAACGGCGCATCCGAAATGCAGCCCCCAGCAGACGCCCACACGTGGTCGAGGAATATGTGAGAGCCAAGGAGGTTTACGAACGGGCAGCAGCGGATGCGCGGACGGCCAGCTGGAAGCGGTTTTGTTCAACCCAAGACAGGGAGAGCATGTGGGACGGTGTTTACAGGGTCATCAGGGACACAGGGGGAAGCCGGGAGGACGTTCTATTGAGGGACGACTCAGGAAGGGTTTGCAACCCGGATGAGTCCGCTGCCCTCTTGGCAGAAACCTTTTTCCCTGGTGACCAGGTGGACACCGATGGTCCGCACCATGCGGAAATAAGAAGACGAACCGATGGGATTGGTTGTCCACCGGAGGCTTTGGATGTCCTGTCCGGGGTGGATCCGCCGTTCACCGGAGCCGAATTAAAAATAGTTCTAAGAGCTTTCAACCCTAAAAAGGCTCCCGGGATTGACGGATTCACATCGGACATTTGCCAGGCTGCCATCTTGCGGGACCCGGGACTGTTCCTAGCCGTGGCAAATAAGTGCTTACGGCTGGGATACTTCCCCACGGGCGTGGAAGGTGGCGGCCATAAAGGTGATACCGAAGCCAGGCAAGGATGACTATTCCCGTCCGAAGTCATACCGACCCATAGGCCTTCTCTGTAATGGGAAAACCGTGGAAAGGATGCTCGTCTGCCGCATCAAATGGCATATCATGCCGAAGCTGCAGGCGAGACAGTATGGTTTCATGCCGCAGCGCGGGACGGAGGACTCCCTGTATGATCTGATGACACACATCTACAATGAGCTAAGTCTTAAAAAGATTATACTGATGGTGTCATTGGACATCGAGGGGGCCTTCGATAACGCGTGGTGGCCGGCCATAAGAAACCAACTGCTCGCCCACAAATGCCCGGTAAACCTCTACGGCATGGTAATGGGTTACTTGAGAGACCGGGAGGTTGTGGTTAGATACGCCGGAGGGGAGTCCAGGAGGATGACTTCGAAGGGTTGTATACAGGGCTCGATAGCCGGTCCAACCTTTTGGAATCTCGTCCTGGACTCCCTACTCCAAGAACTCGGGGACCTCGGCGTATACGTGCAGGCGTTCGCGGACGACGTGGTCCTTATGTTTTCCGGACAGTCGGCCTCAGTACTGGAGGCGGAGGCTAACCGGGCACTGGCCCATGTGAGCGGTTGGGGCGATCGGAACAAGTTGAGGTTTGCACCATCCAAAACAAACGCGATGGTGCTTACCAAAAAACTAAAGTTCGACGTCCCGACCATATGCATGGGCCACACGACAATTGCTCTGGTTGACGAAATCCGCCTCCTGGGTCTAACGATCGACAAGAGGCTGACGTTCGTGCCCCATGTGTCCAAGGCGTGTAAAAAGGCTGCCAACATTTACAAAGGCATAGCCAGGGCGGCCAAGGCCACATGGGGATTGAGTCCGGAGATAGTGAGGACGATTTACGTCGCCGTGATAGAGCCTATCGTCATGTACGCATCGTGCGCTTGGGCACCGGCGGCAAGTAAGCTCGGCGTGCGAAAAATGCTTGATGCTATACAGCGTAGCATCGCATTAAAGGCATGCCGGGCTTACCGAACAGTCTCTCTTCATTCCGCGCTGATCCTCTCAAGGCTGCTCCCTCTGGACATAAGAGTGAGGGAAGCAGCCTGGCTATATGAGGTAAAGCGCGGAAAACATTTGAGAGACATATGTGCCGACCGGGAGCTCGAGAGCCCCGTGGATTTCTGCGAATTGCCGCACCCCGCGCACATTCCCGAGCTCGGGTTCGAGAGTGTGGAGGACCTGGATCCGACAACGATGGACCGACTCGCCATAGTCGGGCCGCACATATATACCGACGGTAGCAAAATCGAAGGTAAGGTCGGTGCGGCCCTGACGGAATGGCGGGACGGGGTGGAATCCGGGAACTCCGCATATCGACTCGAGTCCTTCTGCACGGTATTCCAGGCAGAAATGTTCGCCCTGCATCGGGCAATTAAGAGGGTTAAAAAAGGTAAGGATAGACTGGTCAACATCTTTAGTGACTCAAAGTCATCGTTGCAGATGTTGACCGGTCCCACTACCTATAACCCTCTAGCCCATGCAGCGAGGCGGGACATACTGGATATCGTTGCGGAGGGTAGGGGAGTGCGCTTGTTTTGGGTGCGAGCCCACGCGGGAACCGCGGGAAACGAGCGTGCTGACGAGCTCGCCAGAAATGCCGCCCTTAAAAAGAAGACGACAGCGGACTATGATCGTTTTCCGCTGTCGTTCGCCAAAAAGGCGATTAGGGCGGCGAGTTTGGACGAGTGGCAAAAGAGATACGCCGAGGGAAGCACTGGTGATATAACCAAGTGCTTATTTCCCCGAGTGAAAGAGGCGTACGGGGTCCTCTCGCGGGTCAGTACGACGCCCCTCTTGGCGCAAACCCTCACGGGACACGGCGGATTCGCCCAGTATCTACATAGATTCAAGCTGGCGAGTTCGCCTTACTGCGCATGCGCCCCGGACAAGACTCAGGATCTGCTGCACGTTCTGGAAGAATGTCCGATCTTTCTGAAGGAGCGTGCGGAGACCGAGGTGGGCATTGGCGTCCAAATCCTGAGGGAGAACTTCCCCGACCTCTTAAATGATGACGAAAAAAGAAAATGTTCTTCACTTTCTGCGAGGGTAGTAAGGAGGGTCGGTCGGAAAACGGGTCGACGGCGAATTTTAATTTTAACAGTTAAAGGCCAAAACGGCTGTGACAGTACTCTTTGGTACTTTGTAT
Organism: Eumeta japonica; assembly: GCA_005406025.1. Lineage (NCBI taxonomy): Eukaryota > Metazoa > Arthropoda > Insecta > Lepidoptera > Psychidae > Eumeta > Eumeta japonica. Next base: position 26,383 of record BGZK01002112.1, read on the forward strand.
AAGCGCAGTCTTGGTTGACACGGGAATATTAAGGGAATTTTAACAAATGACGAATATGGGTATTAATAAAGCAATATAACAAATAAGCAATAAAATTGTACATAGGTTAAGTAAGAGTTATGTTATAAATTTAATATAGTGAATAAGTTTAATAAAGTAATTAATTAAGATGGAAAAGAAAAAAAAAAAAAATAAAAAATAAAATAAAATAAAAATATGTATAAAAAAACTATACATAAATGAATACATACAAAAAAAAAAAAAAAAGAAAAAAAGTCTTATTTAATTTGAAATTCCCAAACACACCCAAGTCTGTCAGGCTGCGCAAAAGAGATGAACGAACCTGAGAACAAAGTATAAAGAGCTGTCGTGCACTGTGCGACAGGAGAGGCTGTAAAAAAAAACCGTGCAGACGTGCCGATCGCAGCTCCGTGTTATTCATTAGCCGCAGTACATCGCAATATTCGCTCGACTTAGCCGCCGCGCTGTTCCTCGGTCCCTCTCGTTCCATCTTGTGCGGTTTCCCATATACGGGCGCCGCCATATTGGATTGTGTCAACGGGAGGTGCCTCTCTTACTATCTTGTGTGAGGTGCCATCTGCGAGGCCACGCCCCCTTTGGACCGCTACACCTGGTGGTCTACTGAGACTCGCAGCCGGTACCGAGGGCATCCAGTGCCCCTTCGGAGCCCCATCTTCAGTGCGGGGACACCTTCGGATGCACCGGGGGCTGCTGCGGCGGACACAGCGACGGGCGGAACTGCGGTGACGTCATCGGGCACCGCAACCGGGTGATTCACCGAAGTCGAGGAGCCCCGGAGCCCCCTGCATTCATTGCGGAGACTCCGACACCGAGGAGGAAGGCTTTACATCGCTGGCTGGGAAGCCAGCGATTGAAGTTTGAATTTTCGCGCCCACACCGACTTTGAGTGACGTCAGTGCAGTGGTGGCGACACATACGGTCGCCGAAGTGATTCGAGAGGTTGCGGAAACACTCGAACAACTTAAATCGCTCAGAAAAAATCTGAGCGATTTTCGAGGTTTGATCCGGCGACATCGGGGTCTACGAAGGCGACCTAAGCCGCGGAGCCACCGATGCATAGCGGAGGTGCGGCAAAAACTTGACTGCGTGACGCCCAAACGGCGCCATCCAGCGGGTCAACCCTGCGCTACGCAAGACGGAAAACTCGGGAAACAGATGCCGATGACGTAGGTTTAAGATTAATAATATAGACATATTAATAAATTGTTTTGAGTTGAAACTGTAAATTTTAGTTTTACAAATTGATATAAAATTTATAAGTATTGATACAATTAATATAATAAAATAATAAATTGTTGAATTATAAATTATAAATTGACATTCCTGGTGCACTCCATCTGTTGGCTGTGTGGAGGACTGGGACGGGGATCGGATATATAGAGGGCGCTATTTTCATATATAAAAAGAGGGCGTGCAGATCGACTTCCTAAGCTGGCAACACCAAATAGGGTTGTCAGTATACAGAGAAACCACTGGGCATATAGGGGGCGACACTGGTAGTAATATATTAGTGTTCGCCGAAGCCGCAATTGTCCCGGGGGCGCCACTGGGTGGGAAGTAGATTTGTAAAAAATTATTCGGTTAATCCGCCGTGACATATAGGGGGCGACACCAGCATATAAGTGTTCGCCAAACCCGTGTTTTGTCCCGGGGGCGCCACCGAAGTTTAGATTAAATTTATTTTACTAGAGGGCGCCATTTTTCGAATAAATAAAATTATTTAGGATTGGACCGCCGCCACATATTGTAGCGGGGGCGCCACTTTACTTTCGGTAATTAAAATTTCCCTCACTAGGGCGCCACTTTTGGACTTTAAAAATTTTGCCCTTCAATGGATATTGATCTCCGTCCTGCGTCTTCAATAATTGTTGAACGGTGACCGGACCCCTACCCCCCTTCACCTTCCCTCCTTTTCATACCTACCCCCCACCCAAACCCATATAAATAACCCCCCGCCTGAAACCCCCACCCCTTCCCCCCTCAACCTAACTCGGTAACGGAGGGTCCTAGGGTACCCGAGTTTGGGCTCATTGATTTGCCGAGAAAAAGGAAACTTTGGGCAGATTCCTAAAAACAAAGCCCAATCCAAAGATAAACGGGAAAAACCCAAATTTGGAGCCCCCTCTGGCTGTAATTTGATAACCGTAGGTGTTAGATCACTGAAACTGGTGTCAAACGAAAGCTGAGGACCGGCTTCAGGTTTTGGCCCCTCCACAATCTGAGAAATCCTCTCCCTTTCAAATAGAAAAGAGCCCAGAGATGGAAGACAAGAGGAAGATGCCGTCTAAACCTCTTGCCACCAAGCCTCCCCAGAGAAAAAAGCTGTCACCAAAAACTCTTCCTCCAGTATGGAAAGAGACGGCAACAAGACCGTCTCTCCAGGAAATAGTACAGGGAGGAACGAAGGAAGAGGCGGTTAGGAGATTGATGGCGGAGATGTCGTCCAGTGAAGAGGATACGAGTCGGCGGAAGAGCCAGGATTCTGATCTCCTCGTCAAAAAAATCCTAGAGGATGAGAAAAGGGCATTGGCAGCTGGTTCCTCAGGGGAATCATCGTTGTCTTCCGTAGATACACGCCCCAGGAAGACTGCCCGCAAAAAAACAGTATCCGTCGAGGTCCACACACCAAAAGAGCTGAGGACCTCCGCCGAGACGGAGAGCGGTGCCTTTGTCTCCCTACAGGCAGTAGGCGAATTTGCGGGGCGGCTCAGCCTCTGTGAAGAGATAGAGCGCCCTCCTATGCCGGAGCCTGAAACCGCTGCCAAAAAAGCCCAGGATTTGGCCCACACCTCAACAAAAGATGATCGCCCTAGTGAAACAGAGCCTTCCATAAGTAAGACAGCCTCTATTGTTAATAAACTGGCATTGGAGGCGAAGACTGAATTGGAAAGGCTAACAAATATTAATAAAACTGTCAAGGAGGCGGTCATAAGCAAACTATGTGCCATTGGCGAGCTGGCCCTACGATTAGAGGAGTCTCGCTCCGGCTAGGCGGCGGGGCTGGAGCGAGAAAAAGCCAGCAAGGCCCGGGAGATTGCCTCTCTGGAAAGCCAACATAGGCAGAAAACAGAGAGGCAACTAAAACAATGCCTGGACCTGGCCGCCAAAATGGACATAGTTGAAAAGGAGGTTAAGGCCACCCGAAACATCCTGGGATTTTACGACGTCCCGGAGACACTGGAGCAGATCCGGAAGGCGGTGGAACAGCCCCAAAAAAGGACCTACTCGCAGGTGGCAGCAACACCACCGGCTGCACCTGCGAAAAAGACCCCACTTCCTCAGCGCGGGTCTGCACATACCATTGTAGTAACATCACAAGAAACGGCAGATACCGCAGATCACGTCATAGAAAAGATCAGACGAGCGGTTGACGCCAGAAAGATGGAAGTGTGTGTGGACCGGCTGAGGAAGACAAAGGACCAAAAGGTCGTTATAAGTTGTCCAACAGAAAAGGACATAGAGAGAATGAATGGACAACTTAAGGAAAAGGGGCTGAAGATAAAAGAAGCCACCCGGAAACTGCCGTTGGTTGTGATAAGGGACATCCTCAAGGAAAACACTGACGAGGATATTGTGAACTCCTTAAAAAGGCAAAATAAGCACGCCACCGCAGATCTCGATTGGGGTAGCATAGAGGTAAGAGTTAAGTTCCGCAGAAGGGCTAGAAATGACCGCGAGTGCCATCCGGTACTCGAGGTTTCGCCCGAGCTGTGCGTCGACTCGTCGACGTGGCTGTGTATGGGCTGCAAAGGCGCCCAGTGGGACCAGTCCCCGTACAGTGCACGCAATGTTTAGGTTTTGCCACACCCGCAAATATTGCACGGGAAGGCCGAAATTTGCACGCACTGCGGGGAGCACAGGTCTCAAGTTCAAAGCGCCAAAATGGCGAAGTCCCCACATGTATTAATTGCACACGCGACAGGTTAAATGACACCGCACATGGAGCATTCAGCTCGGAGTGCAGTGTCAGGAATAAATGGGACGCCATAGCCAGGGCACGAGTGTCCTATGCGCCACCTGCGAATGCTGCCTCAACACCGATGTCGGATGGTTGCTCTTCCATCCTGTAATCCTGCTCCCACACCTTTTCGGAAACCTAATAGGACACAGCCTGAGTGCAATGGAGGACAACTTCTGTATTTAGTATAAATTTATAAAGAAATAATATTTAACAATGTCATTAGATAAGAATAGTCAAATAATAGTTAGCAAGTATTATGTAACAAATAAAAGAAGTAAAACGATGTATAATACTAGTAAGAAAACAATTAAATGAATTAAATTAATTAGATAATAAATAAGTTAAGGAAAAGATTACATGTAATAAATAAAACTGGACATTTCGCCACTGAACGCGGGGCGTACAAGTGTTCGACAACCCGTATCTCGGGGGCGCCACCGATATGTAAAAATGTAACAGATAATCAAGATAACAAAATAAGTTAAGGAAATACATGTAATAAATAAAACTATTAAATAAAAATAATGGAATGTAATAGATAATTAAGATAACAATACACTTACATAACAGTATAAAGATGTATTAAGATAAGGAAATATAAAATGTATTAAGATAAGGAAGGAATACTTGTAAAGAAATTAAATAAAAGAAAATGAAATAAATAAAGAACCCCGATCCTGTATAGTAAAATAAGTTAACAGAACGAAAGAGAGGCACAAATGCGCGACGTATGCCCCTGAAAATTGGTATAAAAGATAATAAGGTCTGTCTCCACCATGAGACAGGGGTAGGATAAAAACCCAACCCAACCCAACCCAACCCAACCCAACCTAACCTAACCTAACCTAACCTAACCTAACCTAACCTAACCCTGAACAGGTACCGCGCGAACCCACAATGACCCGTTAGGGTCTGCGCCACTTGGGACGTCATATCGATGCCCCTGAGGACCCTGTACGCTTGTTCTACCCGGGGAAAGAAGCGTTTGGTGATCTCACCCGTGCTTCCCTCGGCGTATCGTTGTTGCCACTCCTCCAGACTCGCCGCTCTGATCACCTTTTTAGCATACGACAGCGGAAACCGATCGTAGTCCGCTGCCGTCTTTTTGGTGAGGGCGGCGCGCCTGGCGAGCTCGTCCGCACGCTCGTTTCCCGCGATTCCGGCGTGGGCTCTAACCCAAAATAAGCGCACAGCCCTGCCTTCCGCAACGATCTCGGAGATGTCGCGCCTAGCTTCGTGGGCCAGAGGGTGATAGGTCTTCGGGCCGGTCAATACCTCCAAGGAAGACTTGGAGTCACTGAAGATGTTGACCAGCCCGTCCTTACCATTCTTCACCCTCCGTATCGCCCTTTGCAGCGCGACCATCTCCGCCTGAAAGACCGTGCAGAAGGGATCAAGTCGTAGCGTCGAGTACCACGTCTCCTCTCCGTCCCGCCACTCCGTCAGGGCCGCACCGACTCTGCCTTCTATACGGCTGCCGTCGGTATAAATGCGCGGCCCGACGACGGCGAGATGGTCCACCGTCTGGGAGTCGAGGTCCTCGACGCTCTCGTACCCGATCTCGGGCACGTGCGCAGGGTGAGGAAAATCGCCGAAATACACGGGCCTCTCGAGCTCCCGGTCGACAAAAGTGTCCCCTATGTCTTTTCCGCGCTTCACCTCGTACAACCAGGCCGCTTCCCTCACTCTTATGTCGAGAGGAAGCAGCCTCGAGGGGATCAGCGCGGAATGCAGGGACACTGTGCGGTGAGCCCGGCACACCTTAAGAGCGACGCTGCGCTGGACAGCGTCGAGCATCTTGCGCACGCCGAGCTTCCCTGTCGCCGGTGCCCAAGCGCACGATGCGTACAACACGGTTGGCTCGATTACGGTAATGTATATGGTCCTCACGACCTCCGGACTCAGACGGAGCCCACGTCGCCTTGGCCGCTCGGGCTAAGCCCTTATAAATATTTGTAGCCTTTTTACAGGCCTTGGCGACATGAGGAATGAACGTCAGCTTCCTGTCTATGGTCAGACCGAGGAGGCGTATTTCGCCAACCAAGCTGATCTGCTCGCCATTCATGTGCACCACTGGGTCGTCATATTTCAGCTTTTTGGTCAGCACCATCGAATTTGTTTTCGATGGCGCGAACCGCAGCTTATTTCTGACTCCCCAGCAGTGCATGCGAGCGAGAGCGTGGTTGGCCTCCTCCTCGATCGACGAAGCCGACTGCCCGGAGAACATGAGGACCACATCATCCGCGAACGCCTGAACGTATACGCCGAGTTCCCCGAGTTCTCGAGTAAGGAGTCCAGAATGAGATTCCAGAAGGTTGGACCGGCTATAGAGCCCTGTATACAACCTTTGGAAGTTCCCCTTCTGGACTCCCCTCCAGCGTATCGCACTATCACCTCTCGGTCCCGAAGGTAGCCCTTCACCATGCCAAAGAGGTTCACTGGGCAATTATAAGCGAGCAGCTGGGCCTTCAACGCCGGCCACCAGGCGTTATCGAAGGCGCCCTCTATGTCTAATGACACCATTAAAACGATCTTTTTGAGATTTGACTCTTTGTAGATGTATGTCATCAGATCATAAAGGGCATCCTCCGTCCCGCGCTGCGGCATGAAGCCATACTGCGTCGCCTGCAACTTCGGCATCAAGTGCCATTGGAGGCGCCCGACCAGCATCCTTTCCACCGCCTTGCCCAGCACAGGGAGCAGGCCTATGGGCCGTTAAGAATTAGGACGTGCATAATCGTCCTTGCCCGGCTTCGGGATTACCTTTATGGCCGCCACCTTCCAGGCCCGGGGAAAGTATCCCAGCTCTAGGCATTTATTTGCCATCGCTAGGAACACTCCCAGGTCCCGGAAGATCGCAGCCTGGCATATGTCCGACGTGAACCCATCAATGCCCGGGGCCTTTCGAGGATGAAACGCCTTAAGGGCGTTTTTAACCTCAGCCCCGGTAAAAGGTGGGTCCACCCCGGGCAGATCCCCCGAAGTTTCGGGTGGACGATCATCCCCGTCGGTTTGCCTTCTGACTTCCGCGTGATGCGAATAGTCAGTATCGACCTGGTCATCAGGGAAGAAGGTTTCCGCCAGGAGGGTCGCCGACTCGTTCGGACTTAATACTAGTCCCGAGTCGGTTTGAAGTAGGACATCCTCCCGGTTTTTCCCCGTTTCCCTGATGACCCTGTAGATGCCGTCCCACAGGCTCTACCCGTCCTGTGCATAGCAAAACCGTTTCCAGCTCGCGGTCTGCGCCTCAGCCGCTGCCCTTTCGTAAACCTCTCTAGCCTGCACATATTCCCCGACCACGTACTCCCGCCTGCTAGGGGCCGCGTTTCGGATGCGCCGCTTCTTAGTGAGCGCATCCTTTTTCAGCCCCTCTAACTCGGGACTCCACCAGGGGAGTTTCAGTCTACGCTTCGAGTTTCTAAGTGGGATAGCAGTTTCGCATGCTTGTCGGATGCATTCGGTGTAGGTCTCCACGATCCCATCGAGTCGATCGCACGAGTCCACAGATTCCACCATCTCGAGAGTCAGAGCCCGTTCAATTAGAGCAGCATCCATAGCTGCTCCGAACTCGGACCATCGAGCCTTTGCTGTGTTGTAGACCTGTGTACCGGTGGGGGGCCGAGGACCGGACCGCTTTCCCATTCGCACGGCGAACGTGACCGCGTTATGGTCCGAGGATGTTACATCTCGGACCACCTGCCATTCCTCCACTCTATCCAGTAGAGCGGAGCCGCACGAAGTCACATTCACCACACTCCTGAAGAGACGGTCCCCCCTATACACTTTAAACGTGGGCGTGTTGCCCTCGTTCAAGATGTGCAGCCCCTCAGCATCGAAGAAATCGCAGAGATCCACCCTGCATGCATCGTCATGTTCACTACCCCAACACACGCTCCACGCGTTGACATTGCTCCCCAGGATTATTTTGTCCGTCCCGAGTTTAGAGCAGACGTATCGCACGCGATCGAGGTACGGGCCGATGGGTATGTCCCCTTCGAAATACACCGACACAACGCCAATCCTGTAGTTTCCGGCTACAATCACGGCAGCCGTGACGTTTTCGTCGATGAGGGTCTGATCCTCCTCGACGTCTACGCCACTGTCCAGGACTATGATGGCGGCTTTGACGGGTCCCCTTCGCGGAGTCGCCTTTTGGATGACTCTGCATCCTGGGTACCGTCACAGCTTGCCAATACTCTCAACATAGGGTTCCTGGACTAGGGCTACCGCAATTTACCGCAATCAGCCTCAACGAGCAGCTCAGACGTAGCGAGTTTACTGCGCTACAAGTTGGACTGAATAAACCGCAGGGATACGTGGTCAGTGTTTTCTTCCGTGGACGATCCCTCGGCCGGTTCTGTGCGGGTATGGGAATCCAGGGCGCTGGCGGCTAACAATACGCCACTTTTGCCCGAGCTATTTCCTTCCACTTATGACGGATGCTTCACTCCGAGCTAAACGCTCCATGTGCAGCATCCTTACAGCCGGCCCTTACGCAGTTAATACAGCGCGGTAACTCACCCGCGCTCCGGGTCTGGCATTTTGCAACCATGTGGTCCCCCCCACAGTGGGCACACTTGTCGGACACGTCTTTGCAGTACTGCTTGCCGTGTCCGAAGCCCAAGCAGCGTGAGCACTGCACTAGGGGGGACTGATCGCAGACCGGGCGCCGCTGTAGCCCCACGTATACGTAGCCGGCTTCCATGAGTCTCTGATACAGCTCGGGGGTGACCTCGAGTACCGGGTGGCACTCAAGGTTATTTCGTGCACGCCTTCGATAGCACACCTTTGCCCTCTGCTTGTCCCAATTGAGACCTTCGGTGATGTGCTTGTTTTGGGTCCTGAGCGATCTCACCACGTCCTCGTCTGTGTTCACCCTTAGGACGTCCCGGATAACCACTGTCGGCAATCTTTTTTCGGGTTTGGAGACCCTTAGGTCCGCCCCGCGCATCTTGAGCCGCTCCTCAATCTTTTTAGCATCTTCTGCTGAGGAGCAGCTCACCACTACCTTTTGGTTCCTGGCCTTTCGGAGTCGGTCAACGGCCACGCCCATCTCCCTCGCGTCAACCACACTGCGTAATTTGGTGAATACCTGCTCCGCAGTGTGGTTTTCGATACGCGAGGAAATTATGAGCGTGTGCCCCGCTCCTGTCCGAATTTCAGGGCCAGGAATCCTTTTGAGGGCGGCATCCACAGGTTTCGGCTTCGCCGCCACCTCTGCGTAGTTAGGTACGCGCGGAGCGATCCCCGCCTCCAGCGTTTTCTGTATTGCCTCCAGTTTCTCCGGGACGTCAAAATGTCCCAATAAATTCCTTGTCGAGGAGACCTCTCCTGCCATTTTGTCTATCTTATTTTCTATCTGTAGGATCTTCTCCAGGTTTTCCTTGGCGATCTTTGCAATGCGTTTCTCCGCGGCCTCCGCTTCTTTTGCCCTTCTCGCTCTTTCCCTCTCCAGTTCCATGATGTAGCTCGAGCGGGACTCCTCGAGGCAAAGGGCGAGCTCGCTGATCGCCGCCAATTTTCCGATTACAGATTCTTTAACATCGCGGCTAATATTTCTTAGACATTCGAGCTCGCCCCTCGCCTCCATGGCAAGAGTCCCGATACTCGACGCCAACCTCCCTATAGGGTGGGCGTCCAGCCGCACGGATCGGCTGTCTCGCGGTTCCGGTCGCGGAGTACCCCCGGACAGGTCCACTGGCGTCGGTCTCCTCGACGCGGGCAGAGACGGGCGGCCTATTTCGTCTTTGAGGCTCGCCCGTCTGGCGAAGTCTCCTACCGCTTCCAGGGCGGTGAACACTCCGACGTCCGACTCTCTAGCCGCAGCCACGGCGGCATCCGCCGACTCCACCTCTACCACCAGTTTAGCGGGCGGAGCCCCCGCCGCGACAGTACCGTCGTTCGGAACGTCTTCGGTCCCCCGCACCCTTTTCTCATGTGAGTACTTCGCACCATCGCCCGCTGTTTCTGGGGGGGTGCAGGGGACAGGTGGCGTTGTCATAATTTTTTGTGATACTATTTTTCTTTGCCACCGTCCCAACCCTCGGCCCCCTTGGGACATTGGGCTCACGCTCAGACTTGGACGTAGACGCCCCCTTCGTGACCCGCCTTGTAGACATTCTCTCCCGATTTGGCACCCCAGAGACTCTAGACAATTCCTCAGATCCCGGGGGCGTCGTTAAGTTATAAAAATTTGCAAGAATGTCAATTATTAAAACGAATAAAATGTAAAATCAAAATCAATGTCAAAATACTCGATTGCAAGAAAATAAACAATAATTTTTAATTTAATAAAATGAAGTATAGATACAATTATTTATGTCAATTAGTAAAATATAAAAAGTAAAATTTAATGTCAAATTGTAAAATCCTTAAAATTAATGTATATAGTAAACAAAACTAGATTAAAACTAAAATAGAAACTATATATCAAATTTTAGTGTAAAATAATCTCAATGTCCATTTGCAATGGCAAATAAATTCTATAGATGGCAATTCAGTGAAATCAAAATCCAATTCAAAACACTAACTACCCAATTACGTAATTGTGAAAGCAAAATAAATTAAATATACAATTTTAAAGCAAAAACAAAGCAATAAGATAAAATTCTTAATGTCAAATTATAAGTAGAAATTAAGAATATCTAATTTTAAAGTGCAAATAATTTCAGTTCAATTTCAATGTCAATTTGTAATGGCGAATAATTTCTATAGATGGCAGTTCAATAAAATTAAAAATCCAGTTCAAAATATTAATTAACCAATTACGCAACTGTGAAAACAAAACAATCCAAAATATACAACTTTAAAATGCAAAAACAGAATAAAATTAAAAAGTCAAATTATAGCAGAAATTTAAGAATATCAAATTTTAGTGCAGAATAATCTCAATGTCAATTTGCAATAGTGAATATTCTATAGATGGCAATTCAATGAAATTAAAAATCCAATCAAAAACTCAATTAACCTATTACGCAATTGTGAAAGCAAAACAAATCAAAATATACAACTTCAAATACAATACAAAGCAATAAAGATGTGAAATAGTAGGAAAATACACCTAATACATCCAATTTTCAATTAAAGTGTAGAATGTAAAAATTTAGAAATATACAATTGTAGAAAGCTATGCAGTCAGAATTTTAAACTTCAAAATCTAAATATTTCAGTAGCAAATAATTCAAAGTATCGAATTCTATAATGTAAACCAATTAACAGTCAATTATAGAAGGCAATCCAATCTATTAAATATCGACCCCGAAATGTTCAATAACAATTACGCAATTATGAAAGGCAAATAAATTAAAATATCAAAATTCTAATATTAAATTTTAAAACCTTAAATGTAACTAAATTAATGTCAATTTATGGAAAAATTCAATCAATTAAATGTCGGATCTCAAAAAGCAACAATAAAATTTTAATGTCCAATTGTAGGAATAAAATAACGTAAAAATACAATGCTGAAAATCAAGTTATTAATCAACTAATTCAAGTCAATATAAAATTCAACTATGTTAATTTATGTACAGCAAATAATTCAAAAAATCGACCTTAAAATGCAAAAAGAAGTTCACAAAATGAAATGTCAGCACAATACAGGATCGACTGTAGACATAAAATATCGAACAATAGTATACCGGGTATGCCTTAGCTGTAATCGCAATAATACAGCTTAATTAATTTTAATGTCTATCTCAAAATGTTCAATCAATTAACTACGCAATTGTAAAAGTAAAACAGATCCAAATATCCAACTTTAAAGAGCACTAAGCAAAATTTTATATAGTATGATGTAATTTATAATATCGAATTTTAAATGTAAGCGATTAAATCAGTATTAGAAAACAATCCAACAACCAAATATAACTCTAAAATGTTAAACTGTCAATTATGCAATTACGAAAAGCATCAATTAATTCCTACGCAATAAGTCTAATATTTAAGATGTTAAACTGTATTAATGTCAATAAATTAATTAATTAATTACGTGATTGTGAAAAGCAAACAAATTAGAATTAAAATATCCAATTCTTAGTGTAAAACAAGCAGAATAAATATGTCAAAATGCAGGAAACGAAATAATTTCAATATCAAACCTTCAATTAATTAATTACTTTTCGTTTCAGTAGATAGGAAAAATTTTTTTTTTTTTCGTTTAGGTTAGGTTTTTTTTTTTTTTATTGTTTTACACTACATTCTGCAGACTCTTATGTTCCGCACCTTTGTTACTGGCATTGTTCATTTGTCAGTGTGTTAGTTTGTTTGCTGTACTGTTCTACAACCACTTATCTGTCACTCTCACAATTTATATGTCTTTCACTTTATTAAATTTTTATTTGTATATTGTTTTAAACACTGTTTCACTGTTTTTCTTCGTGATGGCGGTCCTTGACCCTGTTGCACGGCACCCGTTCACGAGTACGACAGGACGGTCAGCCATTGTCCAGCTCAACCATTTTAGAGGGAGCCGGGCAACCCGTCTGCTCTGACACCGCGCATTGGGATGTCATTGTGTGTGGAACGCCATTTTTTTTGTCCGCTTCGTCTCTAAATTGACGCCTTTCTTTGCTTTGATCCGGTGTTTTATTTACCCGGTCAGTATTGTTCCGGCTTTCTTCGGTGTTTGGTTATTTCTCTGACCGAGTTTATGTCCCGGGATCTTATTGCCATCTTGGCGTTGTACTCTATTATTCGTTCCGATGTAGCATTGTTAGCCCTTTGTATGAGTCTCCCTATCGCGTCACTGCAATTTACCGTAAGGTAAATACAATTTTCTGTGTGACGCGTGATTGCTACGACTGCGTGTTGAATGCTGTTGTAAATTGCTGCTTTCTTCGACGCTGTTCTTACTATTACCACGTTTTTGAGGCTAGACCCTGCGCTTCATGGATAGTTAATACTCTCGATTCTTTTCCTTGTCCGCATCCCATGGCTTTTAGCTCTGTTTTGCCAGCTTGTGTGTGGGCCAGGTAGAGCGTTTGAGGTAGTGATATGGAGAGTTTGTTTCTGTCGTAACCATCCATGGTCAATGATCGGGTCCCTTCCTGTGTGGAGTATATGCCGCTATAAATTTCGTTGAGGGCATATGCCACATCCATGGGGTTTCTGTAAGATCGTAGCAGTTCTCGGGAGACTTTTGCTACAGCATTTGGCTTTTCATAGCTCATCGGAAAGACATTGTGTCTGTCTATGTGAGGGATTTGATTTATGTCGCCGATAAGCAGCAGTTCCTTGGCCTTGGCCAGCAGAGCGGCCGTTATTATTGCGCCAAAGTGGTTCATCATAGCCTCGTCGATTAGGAGACGGTTGTGTGTGTGTTCTTTGAACCCGTTCACTAATATAGAAGCCATCGTGCGCACTCTGGTCGTTGCTTCGGCTCCTATTCTGTTGGCCAGTTTTCGCTTTAGGTCTTCTGCTGCTTCAATGGTCGCGGTGACTATGCAATCCTCTTTTATTGTCAAATTCTTGAACGATCCACGTTGTTTTCCCACATCCAGGTACTCCGTTGATCCATGTAATTTTCGGTGTTTCCCAGTCGGTAAATGTTTCCGAGTAGTCTTGGTCGTTTTCCTTTGAAAGTTTTCTCATCGTTCTCAGGATTCTTTCTTCCAAGGCTACCTTTGTGTCTCTGGTCATTACCACTATTGGATCGTTTTCTGGAGTTTTATATTTGGCCTTGCCTGTGATTTTCGTTGCCTGTTCGTCGAGATATACGAGTCCGCATGTGTCATTGTAGGCCGCCATGTTTTGTCTTGCGTCTCCGAGTATGTATTGGGACGACTTATTGTTGTATATGGTGCCTTCGTTTTCCTCGAGTTTTCGTTTTAGCTGTTCGATGTCCCCTTTCTTGTATATGTTCAGAATGTTTTTACACATTGTTTGGGTGACATCTTGTATCGCTATTGTTAGTGCAGCGAACTCGAGGAAGGCGTTCCTCATGTGGTCTTTCGGATTCTCGACAGGCATAACGACGGGAGGTTTGACCTCTCCTAGGTCGGCCTTTGTGGGTTTCGGGCTAGACTTTGGTGAATCGTTCGTTATCTTTTTAGATGTCGAGGCTTTTCCTTGTCCTCTGTTGTCGAACACTCGCTTTTTGCTGGTGAATGCCTTAAGCTTTGTGGCTATTCCTGCATTAAATGCACGAAAGAAGTTTTCCAGTTTTTTACCGGTCTCGGAGCGTTGCTCGCGGGCTAGCTCTTTCGCTTCGCGGTTTTTTGTCTCCTTTTCAGCTTGGATTTGCTTTCGGAGACGCTCCGAGCCGCTCATTTCTTCTGGGTCCTTGACAGGATGTCCCCAGCTGTCAATCGGTGTCGTTGAGCATGCCGGATCGTATTTGTGAAGATAACTGAGATTTTCTCCTCGATCTTTATACATTACGATCTTGTGTTTCTCGGAGGCTGCTATGCTTACAAGATAATCTTCGACATTGCCTTTTTCGTAGCCGACTGACATAGAGTCTATGCTTATCACTCGGGGTGTTGCCTGTTCACTTTCGCTTAGTTTGTGTAGTACTTTACTTGCCTGGATAAACGGTGTATCCTCGGTCCATGTGAATAGTAGGACGATCTTGTTTCTGGTCCGTACCATTCTGCAGGATTCACCTTCGATTACTAGTTGTTCTAGCGAATCAAAGGTTTTCCTTTTAGGATGGTTTTACTGGTACTGCCGTTTATGAGGTTGGCAAGTCCTGGCGAAAGTGAAACGCTGCTCTTTCCCATGGGCTTCCAAAGCCTATTCCTAGCCTTTCCGTGTTTTCGTCCATGAACAGTGCCACTCCCTTGTTCGTATCCCAGGCTTTCCTGCTGTTTCTGCGCAACGTAACATTCTTCCCGTTGTCGTCGTGCGCAGTGTTGTAGCTTTGTTTTCGGGATTCTCTTGGGGTTTTGTGTTGGGGCTGAAGTCGGCGCAGTTGGAGGTGTTTCTTCATTGCGCTTTCGGTTCATGGATCTATGTCTGGATGTGGCTTCCCGGAAGGCTTTCTCTGCGAATGACAAGAATTCCACTCTTTTTCGGGGTTCTCCATTATTTCGTGCATTTTTTTTCCAGCTTTGTCTCGATTTTGTGTTCGAGATCATGGCGTGCAACTTCATACCTGGAGAATTCAAGGATTATGTGCCATACTGATTCGATTTTATCGGCGTCGCACTCGCAACTCGGGCTCTGAAAGAGTTTGAATCTGTGCAGGTACTCCGCTATTCCCGTATGTCCTGTGAATATTTATGTTTGGACCGGTGTTGGCTTCAACTTCCTGATCGTTGCATGTGCTTCCTTTGCGCCAGGAAAGAATGTTTTTGTTATTGCACCGGTCTGGGAGGAGTCGTATCGTGTTTGCCATTTCAGAATCATCTCCTCCCTTATTTTGCTTTTTACCCAGGATAAAGAATTTTCTCGTAATCATAGTCGGCATCAGCCTTTTGGGCAGCGATTTTTGCCAGTTCATCTGCTCTTTCGTTGCCCTTTGTGAGCACGTGTGCTCTCAGCCAGTAGAAACGTATTTCTTTTCCTTCAGCGTTAGCGTTCCTTGTACTTTCCCTTATTGCGTGTGCTAATGGATGTCCCGCTCTCGGGTTGCTCAGGAGTTCCAGTGATGATCTAGAGTCACTCAAAATGTTCACCACTTTCTCTCGACTGGCTTTAACCATTGCGACAGCTCTATACAGGGCGTACATTTCCGCTTGATATACTGAGCATGAAGGATGTCCTTTTCTAGCTCTTTTCTTGGTGGAAGATAGTCCATCGATAATCCTTTTTTTGCTTTGTACAGCGCCTCCGCTTCCCGTATTCTGAGGTCCAGTGGAAGTAAGCCTGCAAGGATCATAGCTGAGGTGAGTGAGACCGTTCTGTAGGCTCTACAGATCTTGATGGCAAAACCTCTTTGAAGCGAGCTTAGAGCCGATCTGATCATTTCTAACTCGGTCGCCGGAGCCCATGCGTTCGATGCGTACATCATGATGGGTTCGATCACTGCTGTGTATATGATCCTTATTATTTCGCTGTTCAGACCCCATGTTACTTTTGCGCTGCAGGCTAGTCGCTTGTAGATTTCGATAGACTTTTTACAGACTGCCGCTACATGTGACCGGAAGTTTAGCCTCGTATCTATTATTAGGCCGAGCACCTTTATCTCTTCGACTAGGTTGATTTGGGAGCCCGCCATCTGTATGGTGGGGTTTTGAAATTTCAGCTTTTTCGTTAGCACCATAGCTTGTGTTTTTTGTGGTGCTTTGTGGGCTTTCATGAGCCTAACCAACGCAGCTACTTGAGATAGTAGCTCCTCATCACCTGATAAATCCTGCTGAATCTCCTTTTTGGTGGAAGTGACACGATATTCGGCATCGTCGTCGATGAGACATAGAAAGTTCTAGAAGAACTCGGCATGTCTTTACTAGCAGAAACTCGACATCAGGGAAAGTTATCACTTGATGAGTACTTGCGGGTTGAATCGTAGAAACCGGAACTGGCGCAGCGAGATTTGATACCTGTGAGGTGGTGTCACGGTCTGTATCTTCTATTTCAATGACGTAAATAACTTCTCCGGCTTTCCCAAGTTAATTTATCTCCAGCTCCATCAGCATTTTCTCGGTGCCTGACGCGCATTCTTCCACATCCGTCGACACCCCCCATTCGGAATCAGCCTGCGCCTGATTCCTCGGCTGTTTGAAGTCTGGCACACTAAAAACAATATATATATTAGGGTGATTCATTTTAAGCGATGATTTTTTTTCACTCCCGCAGGAAAATATCCTGTTAAAGAAAGAACTCTTAATTTTAGTTCTAAGTACTTTTTTTTTCAATTTAAAGATTTCCCATTTGAAAATACACGTAAACTTTTATTTTTATCGTTTAAATTTATATAGCTCAGTGACATTTCATAGTATCACCTCGCCCATAGCCAGTACTTTTTCAGAAAAGTGCCCATTGCGGCGTAATCGTAAATGGACAAGGTAGTGCGGGTAACTATAAACATAAGTATTTTATGAAATTCTAGTTTTTTTGTAATTATCTTATAAACAACGAGACCTACGAAAAAATATAAATGACAAACTTGTAGGAAATTTAATTTTGTACAAAAAACGTCCTCTACTTCAACACGATATAATTAATAGCTTAAAAAAATATTCACCATTTAAAAGAATAATTTGCTAAATATTGATAAAATAGCTCGAATTTTGTCTTATAAATCACAGAAAAGTTATTTAGCCGTAAGCAATTAGAATTTTCCATTCAAAAATTATTTCTTCATCGCATCACTTCACCTAATTATTTTAGATAGAAAATATTGATAATTTACTCTACAAATTAAGTTTTAAATGTAAGAACAAGAAATCTCATCAAATTGGATTTCTTGCCAGTTCAACGAATTCAATAATATTATAATAATATATAGTATGTACGATTGAATAAAAAATAAAATTTTAATTCATTATTTGTAAAAAGTATACTTACACGTTTTCGCAAGTCGACGCTGACATCGGTATTTTGGGTGCTAGCTTCTCAAAACGTCGATACACAACCGAAGAATAAGCAACAGGCCTCCTGAAACATAATTTTGTAATGTAAACATGGTTAAAATAAATGCAAAAACTTCTAAAAACGATCACAAATACCAGTTTTTGAACGTACTTGACCGTTTTGGGGAATTTGAATTGTAGTGATAATTTGAAAGATAACGGAGATGGATGTGGTGACACACAACCTGGAATCGCTGGCGAAGGGATTCGCGCAGAAGCTGAAGATCGCGGTGTTCGGTCAGATTCGTTCAGCGCCAAGTCCACAATATGCCGTGAACGCAGGGACGTTGAACTTTCGGACCATTTTTGTTTTATTATATTAGCCCTGAAATTTATAAAAAAAATATTATATATTTCGTAAACAATATTTATAGCGTGATTTAAAAAAAAAATAGAACAAAACCAAGATCATAAAACATAGCAAATATTTATATTCAAAATAAAAATAAACTTGCAATGTGATCGAGTTTGATAAAAAAATCCTCGTAAATACTTTCCCAACATAAAAAAAAAATCTCACATTTTCGGAGTTCATAAAACATGGTAAATAATTATATTCAAAATAAAAATAAATTAGTGATATGATAGTTTGGAAAAAATTCCTCGTAAATACTTTTTCAACAAAAAAATCTCATATCTTAGAAATTCCTTAAAACATGGTAAATATTTACATTCAAAATAAAAATAAATTTACAATATAAATGAATTTGAAAGAAATGCAATATAAATATTTTCCTTTTCTATCCTATTTCCATAGTTTATAATAATATTCAATTAATTCCGAAATTCAATAATTCAAGTAATTCAATAATTCGAATAAAATCGCAAATTTTATATTTTTCACTTTTTGCTTAACTGTACTTCGGTTGAAATTCGGAAAACATGTCTCCCTCACCGTTTACAACAGACGATTGCCGTTAGCAAATGTAACGGTTTTTTTATATATATACGTAAATTCACTACAAATTTTGCACCGAGACAAAAGCTAATAGTCTAATTTGTCATTAGAAAGCATTGACATAAAATAATACATTGAAATAATATGTAAAATCAATAATTAAAATTGAAGAATGGCGACCATCTTATACAACAAAGAACAAAGGATGAAAGTTTCGGCTTATTTTTGACATAAATCTTTTCGAAAAACACCGTAATCTATGCTTTATATGATTCTCCAAATGTTTCTACGTATTTTAGTATATTTATCAAAAAGAAATACTTACGGTTTCCTTAGTTTATCCATAATTTCGTAGCAAAATAAGCACACAACAATTCACCGAAGACTAAAATAACGTAGCGAATCGTATCACGTGGATTTAAAACATCGTTGTTAATTTTCTGATGCGAGTGACGAGAAAAGTAAATATTTTCCTGATGCCTTATTTTTTAAACAATAAGATTCAATTTCGTATAATAATGAAGTATAACTCAGAAATTAAAGAAAAATTCTTTTGTGTCGTACCAAAAAAGCGCGAGTTGTGTCGTTCTAGTAGGTAGCGCCTTAGTCGCAAATGTCACTATAATGGGTTCGCGCGTTTGAGGGGTCAATTTAAAATTTTGGATATAGTATAAAAATCTTGGCTTGTGACTTATTTTATTTCATTATCATAATTGTTTAGGATTTGAGTATTTGTGTGTCCATTTTCAATTTCGGTCTCTAATCTGATTTTCCTCCGAGATTGTGCTTTATTTTGGCTATAGATTTTATTTTGTTTTTATTGAAGTTTTTATTGTAAATATATTACTTAATTTTAGTCAAACTTTTAAATTTGAATTTGATTTAATTTTAGCATTTTTACATATTTTATATTTAATTTTAAGTCTAATTTTGGCTGAGATTTTATCGGCTGTTAGCGGTCCGCCTCCGAGTATATACAGACTAACAGGGATACGGGGACAGGTATCAATAAAATAACTGCGGACACATATAGATTTAAAAATTCCGTGTCGATTAAGACCTGTCTTGAGGCAATCGGGGCACGGGAGGGTGCGGATAAGGTCAAAAGGCCTCTACCTGAGCCGAGGGCTTAATTTTATTCGACCCGCTAAAAAGGCCAGAGGTGCTCGGTTGCTAGTGGAGAGGTCCCCAGAGCTGTTTTTAATTTTATTCACTTGGGTTTTTTTTTGTAATCATTATTTGTAAATTCGACATCTTTGTACTACATTGCTTTAAAAAAAATTTATAATAACATATTCAAAATTTTATCTTGCATTTTAAAGTTCAATATTCAAAATTTATAGTTAATTAATAGTTTTGGCTGAGATTGTATATTGGGCGGAAGCATATAGAGTTTAAAAGTCCACGTCGATTGAGGCCTGTCTTGAGGCGATCGGAGCACGGGATGAGACGGAAAAGTCAAAAGGCCGATATTTTAGCCGACGGCTTAATTTTGTATCGACCCGTGAAAAGTGCCGAATCGGTGCTACATTGCCTGACCTGCTAGTGGGGAGGTCCCTGGAGTTGTTTTATTTTATTTGCCTTATTTTTTATTTTTTTTTTCTTTCTTTCTCAATAATTGTTTTGTAATCATTATTTGTAAATTCGACATCTTTATACTACATTGCCTTTAAAAATGTATCTTGCATTAAAGTTCAATATTTAAAATTAATTTTAATTATCTTTACCTGGGGAGGCGGGCCGCGATAGTCGCTCAGTACTCTTTTTGATCTGTTTGTATTGAATTGTTTTGCTATACATTTTGCTATACATTTAGAAATTTTACAACTTTACAATTTGACATTTTATTTTATTTTTACCTTTTAACATTTTAAAATTTATTGTAATTTATTCATTATAACTATAATCATTTTTTTATTAATTTATACTATTTATTTTATTGCAATTGAATATTTTAACTTTGATTTTACATTTTATTTTAATACTTTTACATTGTTTTAACTTACTTTTGAAATAAATTTTAAAATTTCTGAAAGATTTTACATTCTAACGATGCCCCCGAGGAAATTGAGGAATTGTGTGGAGTCTCTGGGGTGCCGGGTCGGGAGAGGATGTCTACAAGGCGGGTCACGAAAGGGGCGTCTACGTCCAAATCTGAGCGTGAGCCCATTGTTCCCAAGAAGGGCTAAGGGCTGGGACGGTGACAAAGAAAAAAATTATATCACAAAAATTACGACTACGACACCTGTCCCCTGTACCCCTCAGAAACAGCAGGCAATGGGGCGAAGTACCCAATGAGAACAAAGGAGCGCGGGGGATCGAGAGGTTCCGAACGACGGTGCTGTCGCGGCGGGGGCTCCGCCGGCAAAGCTGATGGTAGAGGTGGAGCCGGCCGACGTCACCGTAGCGGCAGCTAGAGAGTTGGACGTCGGAGTATTCGCCGCCCTGGAAGCGGTAGGAGACTTCGCCAGACGGGCGAGTCTTAAAGAAGAAATAGGCCGCCCGTGTCGGGGAGACCGACGCCTGTGGGCCTGTCCGGGGGTACTTCGCGGCAGGTCCGTCCGTCCGAGATGTAACATCCTTGGACCATAACGCGGTCAAGTTTGCCATGCGAGTGGAGGGACGATCCGGCTCTCGACCTCTCTCTGGTACACGAGTCTACAATACGGCAAAGGCTCGATGGTCGGAGTTCGGAACAGCAATGGATGCTGCTCTAAACGAACGGACTCTGACCGTCGAGATGGTGAAATCTGTGGGTTCGTGCGATCAACTCGACGAGGTTGTTGAGACTTACACCGAGTGCATCCGACAAGCTTACAACGCTGCTTTTCCACGTAAAAGCTCGAAAACTCGTGGACTGAAACGGGATGTGCGCACCAAGGGGCTGAAACGGGATGTGCGCACCAAGAAGCGGTGCATCTGAAATGTGGCCCCTAGCAGACGGAAGTACGTTGTCGGGAAATATGTGCAAGCTAGGGAGGATTACGAGAGAGCAGTAGCAGAGGCGCAGACCACGAGCTGGAAGCGGTTTTGCTCTGTACAGGACGGAGAGAGCCTGTGGGACGGCATCTACAGGGTCATCAGGGAAACGGGAAAAAACCAGGAGGATGTCCTACTAAAAACTGACTCGGGACAAGTTTTAGATCTAAACGAGTCAGCGACCCTCCTGGCGGAAAACTTCATCCCTGATGACCGGGTCGATACTGACGATCCGGATCATACGGAAGTCAGACGGCGAACCGACGGAGGTAGTCAACCACTTGAAACTTCGGGGGATCTGCCCGGGGTGGACCCACCTTTTATCCAGGCCGAGATTAGAAACGCTCTTAAAGCGTTTCACCCTCGGAAGGCCCCGGGCATTGATGGGTTCACCTCGGACATATGCCAGGTGGTAATTTTCCGGTACCTGGGTCTGTTCCTGGCGATGGCCAATAAATGCCTTGAGCTGGGATACTTTCCCCGGGCCTGGAAGGTAGCTGCCATAAAGGTGATCCCGAAGCCGGGTAAGGAAGACTACGCCCATCCGAAGTCTTACCGTCCTATAGGTCTGCTCCCTGTACTGGGCAAAACAGTGGAAAGGATGTTGGTCGGACGCCTCCAGTGGCATTTAATGCCAAAGTTATAGGCGACGCAGTATGACTTAACGCCACAGCGCAGAACGGAGGACGCCCTCTATGATCTAATGACACACATCTATAAAGAGTTAAATCTCAAAAAGATCATTTTAATGGTGTCGTTGGACATGGAGGGTGCTTTCGACAATGCGTGGTGGCCGGCGTTGGAGACCCAGCTGCGCGCCCAAAACTGCCCGGTAAACCTCCATGGCATGGTTCGAGGCTACCTTCGGGACCGGGAGGTAGTCGTCAGGTACGCTGGAGGGGAGTGCATGAAAAGGACTTCAAAGGGTTTATACAGGGCTCTATAGCCGGTTCAACCTTTTGGAACCTAATTCTGAATTCCGTACGCCGAGAATTCGGGGAACTCGGCGTATACGTGCAGGCGTTCGCGGATGTGGTCCTCAAGTTCTCCGGACAGTCGGCTTCGTCGATCGAGGAGGAGGCCAACCGCACTCTAGCTCGCGTGCAGTGCTGGGGAGTCAGAAATAAGGTGAGATTCGCGCCATCGAAAACAAATTTGATGGTGCTGACCAAAAAGCTGAAATATGACGACCCAGTGGTGCACATGAATGGCGAGCAGATTAGCTCGGTTAGCGAAATACGCCTCCTCGGTCTGACCATAGACAAAAAGCTGACGTTCATTCCTTATGTCGCCAAGGCCTGTAAAAAACTATAAATATCTATAAGGGCTTAGCCCGAGCGGCCAAGGCGACGTGGGGTCTGAGTCCGGAGGTCGTGAGGACCATATTCATTATTGTGATCGAGCCAACCGTGCTGTTGTCTCGATCCGATTGTCGAGATGCCGTCGACCGGGAACTCGAGAAGCCCGTGTATTTCGGCGACTTGCCTCACCCTGCGAATGTGCCCGAGATCGGGTACGAGAGCATCGAGGACCTCGACTCCCAGACATTGGACCGTTTCGCGGTAAGCTGGCCGCAGATTTTCACCGACGGTAGCCGAATCGAGGGCAAAGTCGGTGCGGCCCTGACGGAATGGCGGGACGGAGAGGAGACGTGGTACTCGACGCTCCAGCTCGTTTCCTTCTGCACGGTCTTTCAGGCGGAGATGTCGCGCTGCAAAGAGCGATGCGGAGGCTGAAGAATGGTAAAGACGGGCTGGTCAACATTTTCAGTGACTTCAAGTCTTCCTTGGATGTATTGACTGGCCTGAGAACCTATCACCCTCTGGCTCATAAAGCTAGGCGCGACATCTCCGAGATCGTTGCGGAACGCAGGGCTGCGCGCTTATTCTGGGTTAGAGCGCATGCTGGAATCGCGGGTAACGAGCGTGTGGACGAGCTCGCCAGGCGCACCGCTCTCACCAAGAAGACGGCAGCGGACTATGACAAGTTTCCGCTGTCGTACGCGAAGAAGGTGATTAGAGTGGCGAGCCTGGAAGAGTGGCAAGAACGATACACCGAGGGAAGCACAGGTGAAATCACCAAATGCTTCTTTCCCCGAGTGGAACCAGCGTAACGGGTCCTCCGAAAAATAGAAAAGTCATCCCAAATGGCGCAAATCCTTTCAGGACATAGCGAGGGCGCACATTACCTGCACAGGTTTAAACTGAAGAACTCGCCATACTGCGCCTGTGATCACGATAAAATCCAGGACGTGCTACACGTTCTCGAGGAATGCCCAATATTCCTGCGGGAGCGTGTGGCACTGGAAACGGAGATTGGCGTCATAGTCGGGAAGGGGAATTTCCAACAATAATTGAAGACGACCAAAAAAGAGAAAAGTTTTTCTGTTATTGTTGTAAAGTTATAGAAAGAACCTCTAAATTAAATAGAATTTGAAAATAAAGGAATTTAAAAATGAAGAAAATTACAAGGGTAACGATAAATGAAAAAATGAATAGATTTGATAAAATAGGAAATAGGGATGGTAGGGAAAAACTGTTGTAAATAATATTAATGTAGATTAAGTAAAATGTGATGTATTCAAATTATGTAACAACAAAATGTATCTACGAGGGTTAAAAAAAAGAAGCAGAAAAAAGAACAGAAAAGAAAGAAAACGTTATTTGACCCTCCCCTATCGCCCCTATAAATTGAAAGAGATGGACGTGAGTGCGATCACATGAACCTGACAAAGGTATATACTAACTAACCTAACCTTTGACCATGTGCTAGTTTTGTGCCAGAACGTTTTCTATAATGTCCGCGTCCTTGTGGTAGGCCATTACCCCTTTCATGATGAGCAGGGGGTTTGCCGCTTTGGCCGCTTCCACTTTTATTTCTTTGCGTGACCTCATTTTGTTCTGGATGGCCTCCATGTCCTCTTTTGTGCTGCATTTCAATATCACCTTTTGGTTCCTGGCTTTTCGGACCTTTTCCACTTTTGTACCTGATTTCTTTATGTCGATAGCTTCTCTAATTATTTGAAGGATGTGTTCTCCCGTATGGGTTTTGTCTTTTGAGGAGACTATCAACGTGTGATTCGGTTGTGGGGTGATGGCGATTTCGCAGCCGCTTCTGCGTATGAGGATTTGGGGTTTGAGAACTTTCTATGGGTTTCCGCCAGTTCCGTTTCGAGATTCCTTCCCGACATTGGTGGTGTCTTGGCTGTTTTATCCCTCATTGTCTTCTTTACTGATGACATTGCCTCCATTTTCTCTTGCAGCGGCTGCAGTTGCTCATGCAGATCGATTTGTACGACTCCCTGGCACTGTTAAGACGTTCGCTAAAATTTTCGACTGCCGATTGAACGGCTTTTAGTTGTTCTTCTACCTTTTCATTTGCGGACAGATGTTTTGGGAGGTTTTTTATTTCATGGAGACTTTTGTTCGACGTTTCAAGCGTTTTGCTAGTTTCATTCTTTAGAGCCCCCCATTTGGTTCTGAGTTCATCCAATTGTGACGAAAGCGTCTTTATGTCTGCTTCCATTTTCTTAGTGGACGGTGTGACACTCTCTTCTTTCGTTTTGGATTTGTTCATCTTCATTTCCCTTAGGGAGGTTTGTATTTCTAGTAGTCGCTTCTTTACATCTATATTTCTCTCCTTGCTTTCCTCTGTTTCATAACCCAGCCAGTCCCTTACTGATTTTGTTTCATCCAGACTTTTTCGGACGTCTTCTCGCGCCTGACTGAGTTCTTCTGTCAGCGTATTAACGACGTTCTTTAAATCTTTGTTACGGGCCCTTTCTATTCGCACCAGTTCTTGTGCGTGTTTGGTGCGTTCGGCCTCTAGATTGTATTTGTGTCCGGGAGTCCGTAAGAGCGAGTACAATCTCGTAGAGTGATTGCAGGCACTCCGCCATGACGCTTTTGCACTCTCGCTTCATATTGCCTGCACTCTCTAGGCCCTCTTTGCCTTTCAGAAGCAGTTCGTTTGCTTCCCTAGTCGCCATATCCATTTCCGCCCCCCTTCCCTTTTTCGTTCTCGGTAACATGCTCAACCTTTTCTTTTCTATTTTACTTTCAGAGAGTGCTGAGATGGTGGGTGAGGGAATCGAACCTTCTTCTATTTCTTGTGGTGACGAGGGCAACTTGCTTGCTCCCATTCTTTGAACTTTTGTGTTGCGCACCGTCTGAGTTCGACCTGCGTACCGTTTTGCGGGTTGGGATCACTTTTTACGCTTCCCGCTTCGCTAATGTCGGTTTGCACTCTCAATGGGCGTTTCTCCATCCTCGACTGTAAAGTTCTCAGCCGGGGGTTTTGTGCCCTCTTGATGTGAGATGCTGCAACTTCTTCGGTGCGGCTTTGGCTCTTTGCTGACATTTTTTTATTTATGTATTTATTTAATTATTTTGTGAGTGTAGTGGTGGCTACCTTTACTGCACAGCAAGCAGATTTGTTAGTTGCAACTATTGCGTTTCGTATCTATTATGATTGTTATTGTTTAGTTAGACTGGTTTTTGAACATTTTTTTTAAATTCTCTGGACTCAACTATTTGTCTCTTGTTCTCCTTTTTACGGGGTTTGATGAGACTTAAGGGAGTTATTTAGAATTTTTATTTTGTCCTATTGTTATTTCCAAGATGTTAGTGTTAATCCAAATTTTTGGGCAATGGTTATTATATTGTTAGTCCATTTTTGTTAAACTTTGTAAATTCGTGTACACGTGCCTAATGACGCATGTTCTAACCGAATTCCGAGAGGTCGCCTTATGAAGAAATGCGGTCGCCGTCCCCAATGACGCAGATTTGCAACTTTCAGTGCACGTGTACTGGGTCGGTCATGCCGCGATATGTGGTGCTTTGTTAGCGGTAAATTATTTTTTCACCTTTTGGACCCTATTCTGATTTGTAGGAATTTAGGTGTTTTTGAAAAAACTTCTTTATAACAAAGAGCACTATTTTTGGAATATAATCTATTCTGTCTACTTATCGTACTTGTGTACTTTATGACCTGCGTGGAAATTCGTTGTGTTCGCACCTAATTTCGGCGTTTTTTTATATATTTTTCTGTCTCGGTTTTTTCGTTTTTCGCGTGTTTTTGTGATATGTATATCGGTTTCTATTTTCAAATGAAGTCCTGTCCACATTTAACTCCTAACTCAGCCAATCTTTGGTGACAAATGTCTACTAAGTCATCGTGTGATATATGTCACTTAAGTTAAGAATAGGGGTCTTCTTTATGAGATGAGAATTTTTTATTTTTCTTTCCGGGAAATATTTAGTTTCCTGAGTTTCTTCCTGCTATGTGGTTCCTGTGGGTTATTTGACGGCCTGTGGTGTGCACTTTGTTATGTACTAAGCACGACACTTTATCGATATCTGAAACGGCTTTTTCTCTTTGAGAAATTTTGAAAACATTACTTTTAATTTCCGAGATAGTGTCAGGTTCTCACCAGTTGACACCAATACTTGATCACTAAGACACTTGAGACACACTTTTACGCTATTATCGGACAGTTTTGTTTAGCGGAAAATTGTACTTTACATAGGTTATTCGCGGAGAGCGATACGAACGCGTGTTGCTTGGTCGGCTCCTGAGAGGTAACTCTCAAAAACATAAACCTAAAAGAAGTGTCGATACGGGTCAGATGTAGGAAGAGGGCACGCAACCAACTACAGTGCCACCCAGTACTAGAACTAAGCACAAGTGTCCACAAAAGATTCTTAGAAGCAGGAAAATTGTATATCGACCTCCAAAAGGTCGCAGTATACGACCAATCCCCCCTGGTCCAGTGTGCTAAATGCTTAGGTTTTGGGCACACAAAAGCTGTTTTCGGGGAAAAAACTGCGACATGTAGTTACTGCGCGGACAAAACTCATGAATCGGAAAAATTTCACGTAGAAAACAAAACGAGGAACCGAAATGCAAGAACTGCTGAGAGAACGAGACCAAAACTGAGGCCAACCACGAGGCCTTTAGCAACAAATACAAGGTAAGGCAGAAATGGAATGAAGTAGACCGATCGCGCATTGGCTATTGCTAAAGGCAATGACATGGAAACCAGCGACGCTCCCACAGAAGTAGACACAAAAACGGTTCTGATGATTTAAGCAAATCTCCAGAGATCCAAAGTGGCGACTGCAGAATTACTCCTACTGGCGACAGAGAAAGGGATATCGATAGCCTTGATTCAGGAACCCTATGTAAAAAACGAAGGCATCCTAAAACGAAATCCCGGCATCAAAGTAATACAGTGCACTGTCGGCCGCCAGAAGCCAGTGAAAGCAGCGATAATTGTTTTCGGAGACAAAGTAAAGGTTTCACAGGACCCACAACTAGTCACGGAAACCGAATCGACCGTCCTATTAAAATTGGCAGAATGAAGCTGGGTATCATCTCGATCTACTTCGAAGGAGACGAGGACATCGAGCCATATATCATCAGAATTAAAAAGGCTTGCAAAAATCTGGGAACAGAGAATCTGATCATAGCTGGCGACATAAATGCGTGGAGCTACTGGTGGGGAAGCCAGAGAGAATACAGGAGAGGCCAAGCTTATAGAGATCTCTTGGACGAAATGGGCTTCCACATCCTCAACACAGGAAGCACTCCCACCTTCGAGACCTATAGGGGTGATAGAATCTGCAGTAGTATAGTAGACGTGACCGCATGCAGTTCACCCCTAATAGGCAGAGTCGAGAACTGGAGAGTGGACAGAACGGCAACAACATCGGACCACAACGCAATCGTGTCCAACCTGCGTCTAAGCGGGCCCATAAAACCCATGGAGCCGATAACAACGCGCAGATATAACACGAACAAAGTAGACTGGACTGAATTCTGTCTACAGCTCAGAAATACTCTTCAGAAGTACGGAATTGCCGAAAACGTTGAACAAACGAAGAGACCTGAGGATTTAGAAGCGAACAGCAGAGAATATACAGCAACTATCCAGGAAGTCTGTGAAGAAATATTTCCGAAGATAGGACAGCGGAACAAAGCGCTCTAAAAAAGACGTCTTGCGCAAAAAGAGGAGAATCCGCAACGCAGCCCTCACGAGAAAAAAGGCCGTAATCGAAGAATACCTTACGGACAAGACGATATACACTCAGAAAGCCGAAATAGTACAGACAGAAAGCTGGAAAGAGTACTGCACGACCCAGGACAAGGAAAGCATGTGGGACAAAATATACAGAGTAATAAGGAATAAAAAAGGTATACTGCCAGACACATTGCTGAGAAACTCAGAGGGCAAAACACTGACCCCACACGAATCAGCAAAACTTCTCGCGTACACATTTTACCCCGACGACTCTGTATCGACGGATATGCCATTCCACATCCGAACGAGAGAAAGGATAGAAGACAAACCTGTAGAAGGCCTAAGACTGTCGGAAGATGATCCACCGTTCACGATGGTGGAACTGAAGGCAGTCCTGAGAGAGTTAAATCCGAAAAAGGCTCCGGGACAGACGGCCTGACGGCAGATATCTGCATAGCGGCGATAGAGAGCGAAATTGAAGTATTTCTAGCGATAGCCAATAAATGCCTGGAATTGGCTTACTTCCCCACGCACTGGAAGGCCGCACATGTCATAATATCGAAACCTGAAAAAGAGGATTATACCCTCCCGAAATCCTACAGGCCGATAGGTCTACTATCGATCCCGGGAAAGATAGTGGAAAAATTAATGATGGGTCGAATCCAATGGCACATGCTTCCCTCACTCAGTCCTAAACAATACGGGTTCATGCCACAGCGAAGTACGCAAGATGCCCTCTACGACCTCATGATTCATGTCAAATAGGAGATAGAAAGCAAAAAAGCGGTACTTCTTATTTCACTTGATATAGAGGGCGCCTGCGACAACGCATGGTGGCCGGCACTAAAAACAGCTCATCGACAAAAAATGCCCGGGTAATCTATACCAAATGGCATGTTCGTACCTCACAAAGCGGAAAATATCGGTCAATTACGCAAGAGAAAGTCACAAAATCCACAAACAAAGGTTGTGCCCAAGGATCCATATGTAGACCAACTTTCGGGAATATAATCATCGACTCGCTTCTGCAAAGACTGACCGACGCAAAGGTATTTAGGTAATAATGGTGAACGTTAACACGAAACAGTTTGTGTCAACCTCGGTGTGGAACTGTACATACTTCATAAATTGATACTAACGCACACAACATATTGTTTAACTAAAATAATTATAATCTTGTCTTGATAAAGAAAAAGTAATTAAATACAATAAACACAAAAACATAGTTCGCGTAAACGTCGGTGTCATGACATTACTTTTCCGTCAAACTTTATTCTTCTTCGCAGCGTCGCGACACGCGGAGTCCGGATACGCCACTGGTACACTGTCAGGCATTTGCCGACGATGTAGTCCTTGCTTTCTCGAGTGAATCGAGCTCCACCATAGAAAACGCCGCCATGGAAGCTATGAAAATCGTCACAAAATGGGGTACCGAAAATAAGCTGAATTTCGCACAACAAAAAACACAAGCTGTGGTGCTAACGAAAAAGGTGAAATTTCAAAACCCCACCATGCAAATGGCGGGCTCCCAAATCAACCTAGTTGAAGAGATAAAGGTGCTCGACCTAATAATAGACACGAGGCTAAACTTCCGGTCACATGTAGCGGCAGTCTGTAAAAAGTCTATCGAAATCTACAAGCGACTATCCTGCAGCGCAAAAGTAACATGGAGTCTGAACAGCGAAATAATAAGGATCATATATACAGTAGAGATCGAACCCATCATGATGTACGCATCGAACACATGGGCCCCGGCGACCGAGTTAGAAATGATCAGATCCGCTTTAAACTCGCTTCAAAGAGGTTTTGCCATCAAGAGCCTACAGAACGGTCTCACTCACCTCAGCTATGATCCTTGCAGGCTTACTTCCACTGGACCTCAGAATACGGGAAGCAGAGGCGCTGTACAAAGCAAACGCCTTCCTCGAGTTTGCTGCACTAACAATTGCAATAAAAGATGTCACCCAAACAATATAAAAACATCCTACACATATACAAGAAAGGGGACATCGAACAGCTAAAGCAAAAACTCGAGGAAAACGAAGGCACCATATACAACAATAAGTCGTCCCAATATATATTCGGAGACGCAAGACAAAACATGGCAGCCTACAATGACACATGTGGACTCGTATATCTCGACGAACAGGCAACAAAAATCACAGAAAAGGCAAAATACAAAATTCTAGAAAACAATCCAATAGTGGAAATGACCAGAGACACAAAGGTAGCCTTGGAAGAAAGAATCCTGAGAACGATGTGGAAACTTTCAAAGGAAAACGACCAAGACTACTCAGAAACATTTACCGACTGGGAAACACCGAAAATTACATGGATCAACGGAGTACCTGAATGTGGAAAAACAACGTGGATAATTCAAGAATTTGACAAAAAAAGGGATTGCATAGTCACCACGACCATTGAAGCAGCAGAAGACTTATTGAGAAAACTGGCCAACAGTATTCTGTTGGCCAGAGCCGAAGCAACAACCAGAGTGCGCACGATGGCTTCTATATTAGTGAACGGGTTCAAAGAACAGACACACAACCATCTCCTAATCGACGAGGCGATGATGAACCACTTTGGCGCAATAATAACGGCCGCTATGCTGACCAAGGCCAAGGAACTGCTGCTTATCGGCGACATAAATCAAATCTCTCATATAGACAGACACAATGCTTTTCCGATGAGCTATGAAAAGTCAAATGCTGTAGCAAAAGTCTCCCGAGAACTGCTACGATCTTACAGAAACCCCATGGATGTGGCATATGCCCTCAACGAAATTTATAGCGGCATATACTCCACACAGGAAGGTACCCGATCATTGACAATGGATGGTTACGAGAGAAAGAAACTCTCCATATCACTACCTCAAACGCTCTACCTGGCCCACACACAAGCTGGCAAAACAGAGCTAAAAACCATGGAATGGGGACAAGGAAAATAATCGAGAGTATTAACTATCCATGAAGCGCATGGTCTAGCCTCAAAAAACGTGGTAATAGTAAGAACAACGTCGAAGAAAGCAGCAATTTACAACAGCATTCAACACGCAGTCGTAGCAATCGCGCGTCACACAGAAAATTGTATTTACCTTACGATAAATTGCAGTGAGGCGATAGGGAGACTCGTACAAAGGGCTGACAATACTATAACAGAACGAATAATAGAGTACTACGCCAAGATGGCAATAAGATCCCGGGACATAAACTCGGTCACAGAAATAATTAAACACCGAAAAAAGCCGGAACAATAGTGACCGAGTAAATAAAACACCGGATCAAAGCGAAGAAAGGCGTCAATATAGAAACAATGCGGACAAACAAATTGCGATCCACACACAATGACATCCAACTGCGCGGTGTCAGAGCGGACGGGTTGTCCGGCTCCCTTTAAAATGATTGAGCTGGACAATGGCTAACCGTCCTGTCATACTCGTGAACGGGTGCCGTTCAACAGGGATAAGGGCCGCCATCACGAAAAAAAACAGTATTAAGAACAATAAACAATTAAAATTTAATAAAGTGAAAGACTCATAAACTGTGAGAGTGACAGAAAAGTGGCTGCAAAACAGTACAGTAAACAAACTAACACAACACTGGCAAATGAACAATGCTAGTAACAAAGGTGCGGATTATAAAAGTCTGCAGAATGTACATATAAAATTAAAAAAAAAACTTAACCTAACCTAACCTCGGATTGGGACGTATGAGAAGATTTTTCGTATGTACGCTTAGCTTCGAAAGCTGCAATCGAAGAGATCGTCTATACAATAGTTTAGGAGCTGTTGCCTTGCATAGCAAAATAGGATTTTGCAACATAGCTTGGCCATCGTAAGTCCGAATGTCTTACAAAGAATACTTAAAAATTTGTATAAAAATGAACAATAGACTGGTGTTTGAATGGTGAATATCAGCTTAGGTGGTCGAGAGATATCGCACATCATTCATTTACATAGAATGAATATGTCACGTCTAGCATATCTCAGAAAAGCTATGTCCGATCGGGTCGGATCTGTGACAAATTTTTTATACATAGGATTAGCTTTTGAACACTGCAAGCGAAGAGATCGCCTATTCAATAGTTTTGATGCCATGCTGCATATGCATAGATTTAAGAAGATAGCTCGGCCAACGTAAGTCCGAATACTTTACAATGAATACTTAAAAATTAGTAAATAAAATAAGCAATCGACTACTGTTTAAATGGTAAAAATCGGTATAGGTGGTCGAGAGATATCGCTCATCATACATTTTCACAGAATAAAAATGTCGCGTTTAGAATATCCGGAGACGTTATGGTTGATCGATTGGACTATAATAGATTTTCGATACGACGATATGAACGGTCGCAGAGTCGTCTATTCATTAGCTGCTGCCGTGCATAGGTTTTTGCAATATACTCGACATTGGGAACACCGAATTGTACAGAAGTATAAAATGTAAATATCAATATTGCAATCGATTGGTGTAGGACGAAGATGGAAGCTATAGGATACCGTAGGTGGAGCAGTATATTGCACATCAAACATTTTTTATAGTATGTAAATATAGCATCTAGCATATCTCAAAGACTTTACGTCAGATCGGGTATTTGCAACATAGCTCGGCCGCCGAACGTCCGATTGGCATACAATAAATAGTTAAAAATTAGTAAAAAATATAAGCAATGGATGCGTCCCAACCCGATCTGATGTAACGTCTTCGAGATATGCTAGATGCTTTATTTTCATACTATAAAAATGTTTGATGTGGGATATTTCTCTAGTGTCTAAGCCGATCTTCACAATCCATACACCAATCGATTGCTTATATTTTTTACTGATTTTTACGTATTCACTGTATGCAATTCGGATGTACTGTGGCCGAGCAATGTTGCAAAAACCTGTGTTGCTATGCACGGTAACGGCTCCTAAACTGTTGAATAGACGATCTCTGCGATTGCAGCGTTCGAAAGCTAATTGTTCGTACCGAAAATCTTGTTATAGATACCAATCTGATAGGACTTAACGTCTCCGAGATATGTTATATGCGACATTTTTATTCTGTGAAAATGTATGATGAGCGATATCTCTCGACCACCTAAAGCGATCTTTACTATTTGACCACTAATCGATTGCATATTTTTTTTACTAATTTTACGTTTTATTGTGGCCTAATCGTACTTTACGGTGTCGAGCTATGTTGCAAATCCTGTTTTTGCTGGCGCAAGCAACAGCTTCAAAACTGATAAATAGGCGATTCTCTGTCGGTAGCGATCAAAAGCTAATCCTTTGTACAAAAAAATTATCATAGATCCCAACCTGATCGGACGTAACTTTTCCGAGATATGCTAGACGCGACATTTTCATTCTGTGTAAATGTATGATGTGCGATATCTCCCGACCACTAGAAGAGTAGGTTTCCTATGAATAACTAGAAAGCCG
Source organism: Eumeta japonica (assembly GCA_005406025.1). Lineage (NCBI taxonomy): Eukaryota > Metazoa > Arthropoda > Insecta > Lepidoptera > Psychidae > Eumeta > Eumeta japonica. The sequence goes on from BGZK01002112.1 coordinate 60,223, forward strand.
TGCGACATATCGATCTTTGATGGGGAGCTCAAATTATGAACATGGTAATGTTCGTCGATAGCTGTAATTAGATTGAAAATCGGCTAAAGCGTTCGAAAAATATTGCGGTTCAAACATTTTCACATAATGAAAAATGGTCGTCTACAATAACTCGGAGACGTTCCGTCCGATCCGTCTATGATCTTTTACTAGATTTTTCGTATTTAAATATCGAGTCAAACGCTGCAAACGCAGATGTCCTCGGTTTATGCGATCCGGAGACATTGCCGTTCAAAGAAAATAATATTTTCTCAATATAACTAGGAAACCGTTCATCACATTGAACTACAGAGACCTTTATAGTAGCGTTTTATTATTGTTATTTTTGGACACAGTGCCTATTTCGAGGTATATTGTAATGTTTTCTTGGCTGACACTGACTCCAAAAATAACAGTAATTGTACATTATATTATCGTAATAATTTGAATTATTTTTAAATAGTTTAATATTTTCCATTTCATTTTTCTTAGGAAAACTCTCAAAATATTGTGATCATTGTTTGTTATTCATAGGTATGTATTGAGTTAAATTTGAAGTGGATAGGTAGTTAAATAATTTGATCGATATGATGTCTTTTTAAAAATTATATTTATTAGACATAGGCAAATTAACTAATAGTACGGAGCGTTATACTATGTATCTAGTCGGTCTGCCGTGTGCAGCGCCGGATGCAGGCAACGTAGTCAGGGCCGTTTTATCCATTAGGCACTGTAGGCAACTGCCTAGGGGCCCCGCCACGTTCAGGGGCCCTGTGCTACAGGAAAAAAAATGGACAATGCTTCTTAAACAGTAAAAATTTAATTTGAAATTTCAATGACAATTGTCTTGCTCTGTACATTACATCGACGCTATTTTAGTACATTTCGGAACGGATTCCAAATTAGATATTAATATTATGGTAATTCATAACGCAGTAATATAATCGCAAGCAATTTTATCGCGGTAATTTTAACGCCGACTAATCAGATGACTATACGGCCAGAGCAGCTTTTTTAACACAACACGCTTGAAAACGCGCAAACTCTACGTTGTGAATGCACACTTACTGTACTGGTACCTACCATAGATATGTATATTCTATGGCCAAGCTACTTTCATAAGGTTGGCAGTACTGGTTCATTCGCATGACCGGGAATTCCCGATTCGTTAAATACATACGTTGTATTGTGTTATAGACAATATTTTCGAAACATTTTTAATTTAATCGTTCAATTTTCACTTCGTGCAATTTGTTTGCGAGTTTTACGGCTGTGAATAAAAGAGAGTTTTACAGTTTGTGTTTCAAAACTTACGAATTTAGAGCAAAGTATTAGATATTTATTTATAAAGACTAGAAGTGCTTCGGGCTTCGAGAAAATCGGTGAAACGACGAGTGAAAATCAGTGTAGTGTAAACTAAAGTTTCATAAACTGAAGTTAAAATTACTATACGTAAGTTTTATTATTTTTACATATTTTATTACCTGATACCTAACTTGACAAATGTGAAGTGCCGTTTTATTATTCAATTAGATATTTTATTTAATTTCAACGTTATCAAATATTTTCACTTTAGGAGTTTTATTAGTTTGGGTGTTTATTATTAAGCAGGAAACCAATATGTTTGAGCTGCTAAGGTGAAAATTTCATTTCTGTTTTAAACCGAAAGATTCTTTCTTTCAGGAACAAAATGTCGGAGGTACCCGTAAAGAAAAACACCAAAGTGGTTCAGAAAAACGTAAAAGCGGCAAGAGCAACAAAATAAGCTTAATGAACAATTAAAGAAGACACAAAACCTTTTCAAACTCGGATTTAGTTGCGAATCAAAGGAACATCAACTTCATGACTCTCTAGTACGTCTTCTGCCAGCCACACGATGGCAGCAGACCCAGTAGAGGTTCCTTGCGAGCCTTTTGAACAGATTGGCCAGGATCAAGAAACACCTACGTTAGTCGGTGCAGAGGAAAGTGAGGCCGAGACAGAGGTCATACATCAAAACGTAGTTCATCTAGGGGTAGAATACCAGAATGACATTGGCTTATGGCAAAATATTACCAACGAAATGCAAGATTTTTGGTGTACTAGAGACCCTAACGAATGTCAACACTTTGAGTGTGATTTTTCTGCTTCAAGCCGACAGTACGACGACAGTAAAAGATTTTTTTCTCAGTCTATGTTTTTTCGGAAACACATAAGTGGTGGTAAAATCAAACGGGAGTGGCTCATGTATTCTCCGTCTACTGGAAAAGTATACTGTTTTCCATGTATCCTTTTTGGTGAAGCACAAAACCGATCACACTTTCAAACTGGATTTTCTGATTGGAAAAATGCGTTGCACCGAATTCAATCGCATGAGAATAATGCAACTCACCGAGTATGTGTACAGACACTGATTAGTAGACGACGCATTCACGGACGAATCGATACTTCTTTGGAGATTACATTTAACAAAGAAAGAGAATATTGGAAGAAAGTTTTAGAAAGAATTGTCTCAGTGATAAAATTTTTATCATCCCGTGGATTAGCATTTCGTGGTGACAATGAAATTCTCGGTTCTCAACATAATGGCAACTATTTGGGAATTTTAGAGTTAATCGCAGAGTACGATCCGTTTCTTAGTTCGCATTTAGCAAAATATGGTAATGAAGGCAAAGGAAAACAATCGTATTTGTCTGCAACGATTTGCGAGGAACTTATTGAAATATTGGGAAATAAGGTTTTAAAATATATTGTTAATGAAATCATTGAAGCCAAATACTTCTCAATAAGTGTCGATTCGACACCAGATATATCACACACTGATCAGTTGACTGTAGTGCTGAGATATGTTACGTCGAATGGAGAAGTGGCTGAATGTTTTCTTAAATTTCTTCTCATACAGAACCACAAAGGGGAAGAACTAGCCACCGAGATATTAAATTTTTTAAGCCAATATAACATTGATGTAAGAAATTTGAGAGGTCAGTCTTACGATAATGCGTCGAATATGTCTGGTTGTTACAATGGTCTCCAGGCGCATATTAAGAGAATAAATCACCTCGCACACTACGTTCCCTGTGCAGCGCACTCACTGAATTTGGTTGGAGTACGTGCAGCGGAAAGCTGCGTTGGAGCAATCTCATTCTTCGGATTTGTACAGGCACTATACAACTTTTTTTCGGCATCAACTCATCGGTGGGCAATTATGCTCAAACATCTTGAAAAAGGTGATGAACGTAAGCAAGATTCGTCATTGGTTCTGAAAAGAGTATCCGATACAAGATGGTGTGCAAGGGCTGATGCTACTAAGGCTTTGGCAAATGGTTACAACAGTTTTCAGAAAGCTTTGCAGTCTATTGCTGGCGATGAGACTCAGACATCACAAGCGATTCACGAAGCCAAATGTCTATTGAATGACTTGGGAAAAAATGAAAATGCTGTAATGGCCGTATTCTGGGCTGCCATACTAGATCGGATCAATGGTGTCAGCATATCTTTACAAAAGAAAACAATTGAACTTCGAACGGCAGTCGATCTTTTAAAATCCCTTTTAGATTTTTTAATTTCACAGAGAGAATTATTTGACGACTACGAGACTAAGGCAAATGAGAAAACTGATACTCAATACAGTGATGAGAATCAGCGTGTGCGAAAAAGGAAAAGACATCACGATGACGGAGCTGCAGAAGAAGTTGTGTTCAGAGGAAAAGAGAAGTTAAAAGTTGATACATATTTGCCAGTACTAGACATGCTGTGTACAGAACTGTCGCGGCGCCTAGAAGCTTACCGGGAAATAAATAATCTGTTTGGGTTTCTAACAGATTTCTCGACAAAATCCGATGCTGAAATTAGACAGGCTTGTACAAAGTTTAAGGAACATTATTTCGAGGACATTGAGCCTGAGTTTATAGATGAAATGGTGCAATATAAATACTTCATCTTACAATTAGAAGACGCCGGAAAAAAAATTATGCCTGCCGAGGAGTCTTACAAACTGATTATTGGTAACATGGCACAGTCAACTTTCCGAATGTAATGACAGCTTTGCAAATATATAGAAGTCTAATGATTACACACGCCACTGGTGAACGAAACTTTTCCAAATTGAAATTAATTAAAAACTGTCTTCGTTCAACGATGTCTCAAAACCGTTTAAATTCATTGGCCATAATGGCAATTGAAAATGATGTATTGGAAAAGGTTAACTTTCAGGATGTCTTGAACGATTTTGTATCAAAAAGTTAGAAGAGTTAATATTTAAGCATAATATATGAAATATTTTATTTTTAAAAATGCATAGACATTCTTTTCATTTGATTCAATATTTTTATTGAATAATGTGATGATATACCTATGCAGTAAAAAACAGCGTAATTATGAATAAATTTGTGTTGTGTTAGCGAAAAAATATATTAGGAAGTTAGAAGAGGTTAGGGGGGTCCCAAGTTGAGCATTGCCTAGGGGCCTCGACATGCATAACCCGACCCTGAACGTAGTCAGCCCCGAAAGGAGGTGCCGGGGGCTTATATAGATTGTGGCGGCGGGGGACGAGGTAGCTTGTTTGTTCCTCGGCCCTGAGCTCTTCTTGGGATCAGCGGATGTAACGCAGACGGTGACTCTCCTCGGTCCCTTACAATGTAACACTGTTTCGTTGTGACCTTTTCGTTGTGACGTTGAGGGACAAACTAAGGGTAGTGGGGTATATAACTAGGTACCTATCTACCTTCTGCGTGGTAAATACGTAGGTAAATATGTAAATGGTAAATATGTAGGTACAGTCTACCTACATATTAATGAGTCAAAAAAGTAAGTTGTTTATTAACTTGCAGAAGAATACGTAATTATTGTTTTACTTTTTAGTGCATATTCATTTGTTTTGGAAAAAGGTTTATTTGGAAGTCGGTTTTTTTTTGTTAAAATTTTTATTTATTGCTAAATCGTTTCTCACCAAGAGTACTATTATACTATAATGAAGTTTTTCCGCTTTAGAAAAAATCCGTCTTAACATCATGCCGCACATGTACGATACACCTCTCGTAGACGATGCTTATTTTCCTTATATGCCAATGAATCGGTATAACAATGAAACAAAATTTAAACAAACCTCGCTCGCAGCCGTGGTGTTGTGTAATTCAACGACATTTATACTTAGCTGGTAAATTCCTCTATTTCCTTTTTTTAGCATCCCGCAGTAAAAAAGAATAAAATAAAGAAAATAACAAAATGTTATTTTGACTATAAAGAATAATTCTCAAAAATTGGGAAAGTAGTATCTCAATTCGATATTCAAAAATGACGTCAATTTGTTGTTGATTTGTTCAAACCTGTTGAAAAAAATTTTTCAATTTTTTTTTTCTATAGTCAGAAAAAGTCAAACCTAGTAAACTAAAACTAAACTTAAACTACTCTATGGTGAACTCTAAAATATAAGCTACTTTACTTAATAAGCAAACTCAGTTTTTTCAAATTATATTGAAATCGATTAGTACGTTCGAATGATATCGTGAACGAAAAATTCGCTGAAAAAGCATCGTATTTTTATCAAAATAACTCTAAAATTCTTATTGAATTTATGTTTGGCATCTGTCTACTTTTTTTCCTTAAAAAAACTGTATCAAACGCCGCGAAGCAGATCAAAATACAACAACGCATTCGATAGATATCGTAATATAAAAATTAAAAAATAATGCTTTTCTTTAAACTAATGTAGACGTTTTAACTCTAAGAGCTGAAAGCGTATTATAATTAATTTTTTGAGCTCAAAGAACTTGAGAAAATTCTATTCTAAAGTTCTAAAATTGATCTCAAACTTAATAAACTAGTCCTAAGTATCTTTTCGAAAATTTTTACTTCGAAAGTTGCAATAATTCATGAAGGGTCTATATGGTCAATCGTTTACTAACTTTAAGTTAGAGAAGCTTAAAGGTAAGTCATTGAGCTTTGAGGCATCTATATTTTTGAATTCGAGTAATTGAAAAATATATCGATAAATAAAAGGAAAAAAAATTATTTTTGCTCGGAACCACGCTCAAAAGTTTTGTTTCAATGCCAAAATAGACCTCTGAAAATATGAGACTTTAATATTAATATTTAGGTTCTCCGCATCGCACTTTCGATTTTCCATAAGAATTCATAGGAAATATTTTTTCTTCTGATTTTTATAGCTAATGAACGATAAATTGCATTGCAATAATCTTTATGTATTTTGTAGAAAATTTAACGCTATACAAAAAAGGTCCGATGTTATTTTTCGATAAATCAACTCCGTCGAAAGTTATTTGAAGTCAAAGTTTAATTTACCCCTAATTTAGCTGGTTTTCTGAAAGATTTGGCTAAGTATTATCTTTTTAGAAAAAATGTGACCAAAACATTTTAAAAAATATAAATAAGACTTCTGAAGACTGTTAACAATTATTTTCTGCTATATAGTAAAGATGGACGAGGTACTTAAAACTAATTATCAATGACAGTTAACTCTAATTTTGAAAATTCTTGTTTTTGAAAATTAGCGTCAATCGTTCTATTGAGATCATTTTTTTAATCTAATTTCTTAATTCTATAAAAAAGTGACAAATGATGTAGCTGAACGACGGGTTGCTTTGGTTGAGGAATACAACAACTGTCTCACAAAAAATGAGGAACAAGTGCAATACTTATGGGAAGTAGTTTGCGAACATTGGTTGAGATATCCTAACTACAATGAGACAACTCTTCAGCAAGATCAATTTAATGTAAATATGTAAAAATTATTTTTAGATGACAAAATTTCGAATTTATTAGAACGAATATATTTTTAATTGGTAATAAGTAATAAAAACTTAGTAATACTGATAACTTTTCAGGCCATGTAAAAAACTTTAGCTATTTCGAGCGCAAATTATTTAAAAATATTTTTTTAATAAAATTTAAGCAATCTTTGAGAGCAAAAGATAATAGTTCTATTTTTTTTAACTCTGAGAGCTTAGAAATAAACTTTCAGTTTGTTTTGAAATTTGTAAACTTATAAATTTAAGAGTATTATAAAGAGAACGGCTAAATTGAGGGTAAATTAAACTTGGACCTTAAATAACTTTCGACTGAGTTGATTTATCGAAAAATAACATCAGTCCTTTTAGTAGAGCGTTAAATTTTCTACAAAATGCATAAAGAGTATTGCAATGCAAATTATCGTTCATTAGTTATAAAATCAGAAGAAAAAATTTATTCCTCTGTAATTTTTATGAGAAATCGAAAAGTGCGATGCGGACCACCTAAATATTAATATTAAGGGCCTATATTTTCAGAGGACTATTTTGGCATTGAAACAGAACTTTTGAGCGTGGTTCCGAGCAAAAATATATTTTTTCTTTTTTCTTGAAACACCCTAATAAATATCATAGCGGGAAATTTTAACGATAGCCTGCCGGGTCAGGTTTTACAGGTTTTTTTATCAGCAATATGTTACCCGATCATGTTCCACGACAAAATTAATCTTTGGTATTTTTATCTGTGGGAAATGTATCTACGATGATGCCATGTTACAGTCAACGTGGCTGCAGCACGAAAACCGGCCCGCTCAGCCAGCGAGATACCGCGCTCTCACCTAACAAAGACGTAAAGTAGCAACAGCTCCAATGATGCAGTCCCCTCTCCATTATATATACTATAACCCCTCCTAAAAGTTACGGTGAAACCATTACTTATCGTATTCCTTACTAAAAAAGCCGGTATTACACCAGTGAGTCGTATAGGAGTGTCTATGGGCGGCGAGACACCTACTCTCTGATGGGTAGCATTCCCTTTATTCTTTCATATTCAATATATGATAAAAAATATAGCTTTTACGGGCTTAGGTTTAAAAGAAAATATTACGCTAAATCTAGACTACTTTCACTCTAGTATTGATTCTGATAGTTTTTGTTTATATTATGTATTCGAAATATTAATATTCTCAAATAATGCCTAATAATATATAACCAAGCTAATAAATTGAAAGCACATAAGAAGACTTTAGAAATCGTATTCAATTACATATAACTCAACTTTTAATTTTACATCATGCACTTACAAACTAGTCTAGGTATGACCTACATTGTTGAGACTATGCTATACAAGTAAAATTAGAGTTCTTGCACTTCAAGTTTGAAAATAATACAGTTATTCTCTAAACTTAATTTACTTAACTTGGGAATGAACTCAAACACTTTTGTGTTTCGGAAGGTAGGTTCAACTAACATGTCGCAGATAACAATATTATCATTATTATATAGCCAAAATTTCCATTCCGCCAGAATACGGAGGCCATACAAGACGACATACGTCGTACAATTATCGCATAATGTAGCGTAGACATAGATCATCCCGATGAAATTGAACCCTTTAGAGGCGACCAGAACTGCAATCCTATCGTAAATCTTATAAAATTAGTTTATATCCTTTATACATACGCGCAAACAAAGCAGTAACATTGAACGTGGAAGTGGCAGCTCTGTACTTCACTACATAGCGTGAGGATAAAAGACTGATTTGTGATACTACTGAGCTTTAAACTTACTCCAAAAAAAATTATAAATTCAGAGTCATAGTAAAAATTTACGGTACCTACATCAATCACGTATTTTTGTATTACCTAAATAATATTATCTCCAAAATTTATAGGATACCTTTCGCTAATGTATTATCTTTAAATTTAGTAAAAATATGATATCATTATATAAAAAAAGCAAATCTGAATTAAGAAAACCATTTATAATTAAAACTTTTTTTTTAAGAATCAGTACCTTAATTTAATATAAGGCATCAATTAATTGATAGGGCATACTGAATGTAAAAACATTTTCTCTTATTGCTATCCTTAGCCTCATATTAAAAAAAAACATATTAAGAAAGTTTACATTAACATTGTATTTATCCACTATCATACGCGTATTCTGCGCGACCACGCTGTAGGTTATCAGTTTGACCTATATGTATGTAATATTGTCAGAATTGCAAAGTTTTTATATATTAATATATAGACTGATATCTATACCAGCTTCTAAATTTCATAATTTCATAAGTGTTCGTATGCATGTTTGTATGTTTGTCTGCATATATCTCAAAAACTATAAGTCAAATTGTAAAAATTATTTTTACCTGGACTGGGTATAGTCCCATTTAGGGAACTATGCAAGTTTTATTAAAATCGTATAGTTCGAAGTAAGTTCGACACCAAGCTCTAGGATCTCGATGGTCTCTCGAAAAGTAAATACAAACTTATTTAAATGTGCAAAACAAAAGCTATATCGAACAGCAATATTACATCCACTAATTCAATAGTTGACAACTACACAAACAAGGTTATTGGTAAATCCACGTACTCGGAATAGACTGACGATAAATTATAGAACAAATTCCACTCGGCTGGCAGAGTTTCGAGAAATTATACACCATTTTAAAGTCCATTTGTCTTGGAAACCTCGGAGGAGATACTGACATTTAGCAGTGGATTTCTAAAACGGAACCTTGTTTCTTCACAGCTTTTCATGTGCTTTTTAACATTCCAAATTTGTTACTTATTTTATGATAACATCCGCAGTTCGTGCTAGCTCTGACGCATCTTGTAATTAGGCGCTCATAAACGTCGTTGACGGCACATAATCACTAGTGGTACTACCCGCGCTTTTTTGAACTAGAATTATTTCAACAGATGTTTGTCCTTATTTTATCATCAAATTCATTGTCAATTTTATCACTTTTGTTAGAATACAAAGTTTTACATAATTTTTAGTTTTATATTATAGAGAATCTAAACCTTTTGTTGATATGCTCACAAATATTTTTTTCATTGAATGCGATATGTAACTGTTCACTAATATCTACACATTTTGACACTTTAGTTGTAAAAAAAAGAGATTAATTTTGTTTTATTTTTAAAAATTCTAATATCTTCGGATTTTTAAATGAATAGTAAGTATCGACGCCAGTAATCACATACGTCTTAAGTATTCATTGTTATATAAGATTTTAATTATGCTGCAGAACACTGTGCGAGACCGACTCGCACTCAGCCTGTATTTGCGTTGTAGCGCCTGCGTCGTCGTCGCGTCGCAGACCGTTCACTGCGGCCTCGCGCGTCGGTGCATCGCACGCTAGCGCACAGAGGTCGGCGACGACGATGCTGCCGTTGTTATTGGCCGTAGTGACGGCAGTACACGCCTTTCCTCGCGAACCTGACTTCACCGTGGTACTGCACGCGAATGTAACATCCACCCGCCGCTCCGTCGTGGTTGCCTTTCAGGGCGAGGACACGGACATCATAAAGGACTCCGAGCGCGACGCCTTCTATCTGGACGAACAGCGACTGAAGAGCGCGGTCGCCGCATACTCGGGCCGCCGACCCGAACACGCCTTTGTGCACAGTCCCACGCCTTGGGGTGACCTTTACGTGTCCTACGGCTGGGAACAAGTGTCACGGACAGTGTACGCCAGACGTGCGTTCGCGCACGTCCTCGACTCGGAAACGGTACTCGTCGCAAACCAGACGTACGAGAACACGAATCCCGAACCGATCGCCGCGAGCGCGCGCATTTCAGTGATCGTGGGCGACACCGTTATCCACGCATGGAGTTCTAAGCGTTTCTTTGACGTGCGTCGAGAAATCCAATACAGGTTGCGACTCGAGGGCGAGAATCCCGCTCACTCCGTCGAGCTGGTCTACACACGTGCTTTCAACGAAACCGAGGCACGAGTCGAGCGCGTCGAGGTGGAGGCGTCGTTCTCGACGAGCTGGAGCGCGCCGGGTGGACGCGGCATCGTGACGCAGCTATGGGCCCGGCGCAACCGCGTGCGCGTGCGTTGCGAGTACGAAGCGCGGCTGCAAGGCCGGGTGGCTGTCAATTTTGCAGCCAAATATAAAGACCATTACTTCTGGGGCATTCCAATAGACAAGTTATTAGAGAGAAACGGAATGAACAATCTATTCGAAGGCACAGAGCTGTTAGAAGTATGCTTTTACTCCGACTTTAAAGTGACCGCCATCGATGCAACCTCCGGTACTGTTCTGGTTGATGATTAATTTTTAATAAATTTTACTACCACAATATGTTCATTAGTCCTATACGAATGCAGAGAGGGTTTCAAAAAATACACCTACTCCATTCCTATGTATATAAAATTGTAAATCCAAATTTGTTTTTTTCATATGAATTAATTTCTTATTTTGATTACTAAATAATCGACGCATCAGTAGATTATAGAGATATAAAGTATAACGCAAAGTGTATATTCTAGAAACATCTTCCTTTGTCAAAACGAACATTTTTATTTATGAAACACTACTTTGAGAATGATATTCCAGACCAGAATATCATGCTATCGTTTGATATAATATAGCATTTTTTATGATAAAACAATAAACGAATTCTTGAGCAACAACTTAATTTATTTTCAATTTTTACCTGTTATATTATTTTCAAATTAGACAAGTTCTTACAGTATAACGTTAAATATAAAATCTTAAATACAATTAGAAAATATGATTCTGTTAATTTCGGTTTTGCATACTCATCAATGTAATTAGATCATTTCTGTAGTGTACATGCAATAATCTCCAGAGCGGTAATCGCAGAAGGCGTATGCGACGTGTGCAGATCCCTTTCCTCATACTGCACTTGTAAATGATAAAATACTAGTTTTCGCCTTTCGGACATTTATGTAATACTAGCGGCCCGCCCCGGCTTCGCACGGGTGGACATTTATTTTTTAGACATTTTGGGATAAACGTACAGTAAATGTATCTTTAGACAGTTTTTTAAATAGTTTTTCTCAAGTAACTTTTTTTCATACAAATTACTTTAAGTACGTATTTATTTTTTTATTATTTTTTATCCATAAACCTATTTACAATCGGAAAGTTTATTTTTTATTTATTTGTATTGTCTCTAGCTATATTTTTAGTTTTATATTTACATTCCTTTTTTTAGATTGATTTTAATATTTCGCGCACATATTTCGCGACTTTTAATTTTATAGGTTTTTTAATTTCCAATATATTTATCTTAAGGCTTCATTGTATACTACATTGGCTGTGGTATTCGTAGATGGCAACAAAACATATTGATTTTTAGGCGATCCTACTCGAGAAAGTGCGACATATATTAGCCATGAGAAACGCATTCTTCTCTTAGGTCGAAGCCAGCCATCGAGAAAGTTTGTCCCTGGGATTTATTTATTGTGAGGGCAAACGATATCTTTACAAAAATCTGTAACCTTTTAAAAGATATGAGCAAATCTATTGGTATCATCGGGATTCGTTGAATGTGAGCGAGCTGTCCGAACGCGGGCCGGTGATGATTGAATACAATCAGACTGTCTCGTAATTCCTTGTGTCATTACACATATTGGGAGGACACAAAGAGAATTTAAAAATTCTCGTGGGCAATGCACTGTACCTCAAATGTTGCACACGTTATCAACAGATTTGTAACACTTAAAACCGCCTGGTGCTAAAAAGTACCCTCATGGAAATCCATAATTATTTTGTTTAACTCATTTACTGAGCTGTTTTTCGGTGAGACGATCACCCTCGAACAGAGCAAATATTTTTTTTTTTTGTACAAGATGTTCGATGTCTGGATAGATTGTATCTATAAGAATTTCTAGACTGACAGTTTGAGCCAATTCATTATCCAATAATACTTGGGGGTTATTTGCTATTGGAGATGGTAATATTTCGTTTCCAGTTAATGTAATTTTTCTGAGAATTTGTCGTTGCGGTTATTACTTAAATATACTCTCATATTCGTGCGTAAATTAGGAGTTTCTTTTTCACACCTTAAGTTGCATTATCGAAGTTTTGCATACGGATCCCTAACTATTTTCAAAATATTCTATAGCCTATGTTAATCAGGGATAATGTAGCATTCTAATGGTGAAAGATTTTTTAAATCTGTCAATAATTTTTGAGTTTATTCATTAGATACATACAAATCTTTCCTCTTTATAATAATAGTGTAGATAATCGAGGGGCAAACAAGCAGGAGAGCCATCAAATAGTAAATGGCCATCGCCGCCCATGTAAACTCGCAACCATAGAGGAGTCACTACTTGTATTGTGTAATGTGTTAATGCACGGAAATCCACAATAGATACTTGCCTGAAACATGCTTTAACATGCAGCATGCAACCCACTGCCGACCCTCGAATCTGTCTCGTTTTATTTCGTTATTAATATAATTAATAACGAAAAAGAATTTCAAAAATCAAAAAATGATCCCACCATTTAATATATTGCGGAAGTTAAACAAAATCTATCGTCTTCAAAATTTTTATTAACTGAAGAAATTCGATACCGATGAATTCAGAGGCCCCTAGATTGTATGGTTTGCCAAAAGTACATAAAGAGGGTGGGCCGGTTCGTCCGGTGGTATCGTATGTGCAGGCGCCAACATATAAAATAGCTAAATACATTAATAATATAATAAAAAGAAAAATTTCATTTAACCCATAATATAGTTTCGTTAATAGTTTAGACCTGGTAAACAAAATTAAAGATATTGGTCCTTCCAAATAATAACAAAATAATCTCATTCGACGTAGACAGTTTATTCACTAATGTTCCTTTTAGAGAATGCCTAACTATTACAAAAAATAAGTTAGAAAAACAAAAACTACATCCAGGCGAGAAGGACGATATCTTAAAATTAAAGGAATTGTGCATGATTCAAAATTATTTCCGTTATAATAATCCATTTTACATGCAAAAGGAAGGTCTAGCTATGGGTTCACCTTTAAGCCCATTGGCCGAAATTTTTATGGAAGAATTAGAAAATGAGAACATCATAAACAATGATAATATCCTGTATTATTTTAGATATGTGGACGATATTATTATATGTTGGCTGGGTAATTCGACTGAGTTAGATCTGTTTTAAAATTATATTAATAGTATACACGCCAAAATCCAATTTAAATCTAGGAAGAAAGAAATAATTCAATAAACTTTTTAGATTTGACTATAACTAGAGAAAATAGTAGACATGAATTTAAAATATATAGAAAGCCTACTTGCACAGATACTACAATATCCATAGCAATACAAATTGGCGGCTTATAAATCTATGATACATCGGTTATACACCATAGCCCTAACAGTCTTAACTTCTCATTGGAATTAAATACCATTTATAATATTGCATTGGCAAACGGATAGTAAAAAATGTACTGATGGACTCATTAATAAAAACAAAAAATATATAAAGAACAGTATCTATCAACATAATCAAAAGACCAAAAGAAATATATATGAAGTTTGACATATTATGGTACAATTTCGGAAAATTTCAAGATTATTATAAAAACATAATATTTATACGGCCTTTAAAACAAACAACAATTTGAAAATATTTATGTAACAATAAAGATAAATTGCACGATAGTAAAAATCTGGAATTTATAAATTTACTTGGATTACTAAATCGATATATATATAGGACAAACCGAACGTTGTTTGAAACAAGATACAAAGAACATATTTCGGCCTTTAAAAATAATAAATCAGACAAATTCCATTTTGCTGAACATCTAATAGAAACCGGTCATAAGCTTAATAACGATCACAATTTCGATGTTTTGCATGTGTGTGAAAGGGTTACGTTTAAATGTTTTGGAATCCTTCAAATTTTAAAACATAAAGATAATGATAATATGTTCAATGACCAAATTGACATTTATAAATTGCCATTATTGGACGTTTGCCTATAACTATTTGGGTAATGGTTGGTGATGGTTAGTTTGTGACATTTGACATGCATATCTATTGGTGGTGGTCTGTGGCTGCAGGTAAGGATGCTTTCGTCACTCTTTGATCATTACATCACAGCGGTTCACTTAAAGAGGTTGTGTCGGTTGTTTTAACACTCCTTACACCCTGGTGGATGTGACTGTCTGCAATTTCCTGAGGATATGCTTGGTTGGCATGAAACGTACGTAGAAATGATAGAAAATATAAACTATGACAGTTAAAAAATAAAATTAACACTCGATTAGGTGTTTGATATCTGTCAATCCTCTCGAATCAATATTCAATTCTTTGGATAGAGATTTGCAGTGGAGAGGCAGATTCGAGTCAGCAGTGGGTTGCATGCTGCATGTAAATGCATGTTACAGGCAAGCGTCGAGTCACTAGTTCTTTGCTAGTCCCTGGAAAGGATAAGGTAATAATGGCGAGGATCAGATTGATGGAAGGAAGAGGGGGAGTGAGCCACCGGAACGCTCAATTACTGCATATCAAAGAAATCGTTCATATTTTATAACGGTTATATTTTACAACTTCTGTATTAGCTCTCGACCTCTATCCTCGTCCGCTTTCAATCCCAATCTCGGTCCTGCAATGGATTCCGATCCCAATTCAGCTCGCTGTGCCGATCCCAATCCCAATCTTAATTCTGATCTCACTCTTTTTTCCCTTCCGACGCCTGGGTTCGTCTCTGACTGCCAATCTAGATCATGTTCAGGATTCCGATCGCAATTCCGCATACTTTTCCGATCTCAATTAGGCTCACAATTTTCATCCTGATTCCACGTTTTGATAAATATCTAAGTAACTATGTGAACTGTCAAATTCTGATCATAGTAGACTATTAGTATGTCAAACTCTAGTT
This sequence comes from Eumeta japonica, assembly GCA_005406025.1. NCBI lineage: Eukaryota > Metazoa > Arthropoda > Insecta > Lepidoptera > Psychidae > Eumeta > Eumeta japonica. The sequence continues at coordinate 75,840 of BGZK01002112.1, forward strand.
TAATTTATTTTTTCCAATATCCTATTATAAATAAGTCGTTTCAATATAATGTATACTTTCTATATCACAAACTCCTAAATAACCCAAAAATCTACAAAATCAAATTAAAAATATATTTATTTCGTATGTAATAAAATTACACTTGAATTACGTTATTATTGTATTGTTTTGGTTTTAACATTACTACCCATTCTAAATGCTAATTCACCTTGAGAAGAATAAGCAAGACTCTCAAGTTTTGCTCTTTTTTTTCTCAAAGATATATGATAAATTAGTCAATAAAAGTAGTACAACATTTGAAAATTACATGCAACAACATAAAAGCCGAGCAATCCAACCTCATGGTTTTTAAGGTTTCGAGCCAAAATGGCAAAAACGAAACCCTTACATTTTCGTCAAGTCCATCTGTCCATCCGCATGTCACAGGCATTTTTTTTAAGTACGAGATGTATATTAATGACATTAATAGTGTAGATGTATTGTATAAACCGCTACTTAGTTTGGTGGTAAAATAAAAAAAAAATATGTTTCTATAGGAGCACTCCTTACATCACTACATAGTGTAAAACAAAGTTGCTTTCTCTGTCCCTATATCCCTATGTATGCTTAAATCTTTAAAACTACGCAACGGATTTTGATGCAGTTTTTTTTAAATAGATTGAGTGATTGAAGAGGAAGGTTTATATGTATAATAACATCCATTAAATAGTGGAGAAATACTGATGTCGCAAATAATTACATTTTTCCGCTTACATTGCAAACGCAGGCTGAACCCTATGAGATTTATCAAAATAGTGTACATTGTACACATTGAAAAGGTCTACAGAAAACTCCGCGATGGTATATATCTATGTCTTATGGATATCCCACATAACATTTTTTCGTCATTTACGTTTTACGACAAATAATGACTAATTCGAAGCGATTTTAACCAATACGACATTAATCCTTATCGAATTAAATACCTTAAATACATTGTTGATTTATATAGATCTATATGGCCCTTTACAGCATATGATTAAATGAATATGAATATTTTCGAAGATATTACAGATTTATAAAATTGCGGGACGTAGCGTTTGCAGCGGTACCGGCCGGCCGGCCGGGCGGCGGGAGCGTGCTATAAAGAGCGCGTCAGAGCCGCGGTTCGCGGTTCCCGTTGTTCCTCCGTTGCGATCGGTCGCCTTGGGCCACCCGTTTAGTTTAGTGTTACTACCGTGTCAGTGTTCCTTCGAGCCGCGTTCCGTAGTGTCGGGCTCCGCGCGGCTGTGCAGGGTGCCGCGCAGTGTAAGTCGCGCGGCGGCAGTTGCCACGGGCGTCCGTCCCGGCGACAAGCTCCGACTACCCTGCCATGTGCGCGCCGAGCCCGCACGGTTTCTGCGCCCGGGGAGCGCTCCCGTAGTTTTCGCACCCAGATACCGATCGCTATTTTAGTTATTTCGCGTGTTTTACGCGCGTAAATGGTTTTTCCATTAACTGGTGAGTGCGACCGCATGTTGACCAGCAGCGGCCCTTGGGGACGGGCTTCGCTCAGCGTCACGGTTAGCGGTCAAACTCTGTTAGTGATGGTTAATCCATTCCGAATTTAAATTCAATGTTACGTTACGCTTTTACGTAACGTTTATAGGTCATTTTTAAATTTAACTTTAAATTCAGTGATTCAAGGGCATAACGCCCTCAACCGGAACCGTTAGTTTTATAACCGCCTTCGCGGTTTTGCCACCCCTCCACTACTCGCTTTTCAAGCGTCGTCTCTTTTAATCTATTACTCAGTGTAATAGGTAGTTTTAGTTATTTTGCCTCTTCCCGGGCAACACATTCACCCGGACGTTATTATTACGTCGTGGTAACCTGGAAGGTTTCTGACCTCGCGCCGTTGGCACTCTAGTGCCTTCTGGCCGCTTAGATGAAGTCTGAAAAGCCTACGGGCTAAAGGCAAGCGCCTTAATGCTTCAGGGGTTTTAGTCCGTGAGAGTCGGACACACCCCGTGCGTCCGGGCGCACGGACTGTCCATAATGGATTTTGCCCTCCTTGCCCTTCACGGGCAGAAATACAAAAAAAAAACACGGTTCTCCTATAACTTGAATGTAGTGTAGCGATCGGACGTTTATTATCGGAGCTCTCTGAGCGAGAAAATAACAATACTTAATAAAACGTGCTTTTCAGCGCGACAACATATCAGTACATAAGTAAGTTACGATAAATAATTGGATGATAGTAGTTTTAAATATAAATGATATTCTATTATAAGGTTAATTTTAAATCGCACTTATAGTAATAATTATAAGTACGTAAGGTTAGATAAGATTAGATTAAAACCATAATTTATGGATTGAATTTTCAATTAAGATCTTGGTTAAAATTTAGAGTTAGATCAATCATATATTATTTCTCTAAGCTATTTTTGTGGAAACGCCATAACTTCTTTATTTCTGCATCAACAATTAATATTTTTACGTCATTTTAAAGCTTATGCTCCTGGCTTCTGACGAAAAATAGTCACTTTGTTTAAATTAATGTTTTACTTAACAAAAAAAAAAATAATTAAACATTATTAAACAATGACCATTAATAAATCACATGGCAAACACTTCAAAGGGCAGGATTGTATTTTACCAGAACCAGTTTTTCGCATGGGCAATTGTAATATCTTTCACAAGTTCAAAATTTAGTGATATTTATGTTTGTGTTAAAGATACATACGCTCAAAAGTTACTCATGATTACATTATTACCGCTAATGTTGTGTACAAAGAAATTTTGTAAAATAATAAAAAAATAAGATATTTTATTTATTATCACCCGCTTTTTCGGCGGTCATTATTATTATTATGAAGTGAGAAATTTTCGCACGAGTCAGCTAGTTTAATATTAT
>BGZK01002113.1:0-78711 GCA_005406025.1 Eumeta japonica
CTATAAGAGAGACGACTTATAAATACATAATTCGTCGTTATCCCGTGGGAGATGTGTCGCCATTACATTTTCATTTCTTGCCAATCGAAATTTTGATTCATTCGTTTCTCAGACATTTAAAATTGAACTATTTATATTTATGGCAATGCGAGCTATGAATGAAATTCTTTGTTGATTCGGTAAAAAGTACATATTTAATTTTAAATTCAAAATCATATACTCAAAAGAATTATGGTAATACATCCCCTCAAATGTTAATCGTAGCATACAATGGCAAGAACATGGATCACTAAGTGTCGGAAATAATAGTGCCAACCATTCGAGATATGAAATGGCAGTATAATGTGAAAATGATTTATGAAGAAACATATGTACTCGCTGATAATGACTGGAAATTATGAAATTCTAAATGGTGAAAGGTTGACAAAATTATCTTATTAACAATATTCAATTCATCAACTCAATAACAAATAAAATCGTAAAGAAATAAACTAACAAAATTATATCAATAAATGAAGTATATGTAAATAATACAGCTCTGCGTATTTTTATAGTCGGTACATAATATGCAATACCATCCGTGGAATTTACAAGAGCTCAATAAATTATCATGAAACAAAAAAAAAATACTCATACATACACACAAGTCAGCGCCAACGTTGGGTATTCTTCACTATACTTTATGCTTTATATCAAATCGTTAGTTGTTCGCTACATATATAAACTACCATCTCAAACTATTACACCCATTAGTCAACCACCCTCGACTACGACGACTCTGTTACAGTGTTATCTTAATACAGTTGGTAACATAATGCGTACCTGAGTGTTGGGGTGAATGTTGTTTAGGAGAATTCATGTCCGGTGGGTCATCGCTAAATGATACCGATTTCTCAAATGAGACTGATTTCTCTGAAACCACAAATTTAAGTATGTATAAGTATTACATATGCGGCACCCAAAAATCGAGTTCAAGAGGATGTACATGACATATTTAATAAATATTGTCGGTGCTTTGTCAACAGGATGGGTTCATGTATACAAATAGAGAAAAGGTGCAAGTTAAATTTTCAGTGTAGTGGGAAAGTTTAGTGATCCACAAAACGACAGTTACACAAGGATTTGTATAGCTCTTAAACTAGTCGATTTATTGCCTGGAAAATTACAGTACAATATTCTGAAATTTTACAAGTTCATGGATTTTTTTAGATACGGTTTATACAGTAAAAGTTTTACTTTACTTTGGCCTCGTCGTCTTTGCATTAATCTTTTATATGTAAATAAACGATAATTAAAATAAAAATAAATTATATATTTTAAAATTGTACCACTGCGACCGATGAACGACCTCCTAACTACGTGAGCGTAATTTATTATTTCTAACAGAGCCATCTACTGTGATCAATTGCAATTTTTACAAAACAAAAAAAATATCTATGTGTTATTTTACTGCTTCACCATTAAGCCCTAGCATAGCTTTATTTCTGTTGACTGTAATAGACAAACGATTATATTAGTTATGAAATTCAATACTTAAATTTAGTAGTAAATAGAGGAAGAAATCAACTTACGAAAATATTTGCTTAAATACCATTGTTCATTGCTTGTCAATGAAACTTTAGAAAAATAAATACAGACTATAAAAATCAATAAAATTAAAAACATTTTAAGCTTTTCAAGTCATATCTAATATAATCATTCTCAAATTCAATGGAAGCTGATTCAAAAATCACAAATGGATTAGCAAGCAAGCGTCGCATGATCATGGCAAAAAGACAAAGGAACGGGCTGAGAACTTATGATCGTAATAGATAAATACATTTTATCTAAGTTAAATATCACATATCACTTAGGGGTTTATGTATTTATAAAAGCATATGTAAATTAATCATCATAATGCGAGATATCTAGATATGAAATATAGTAAATATCGTGTGAAATATAAAAAGAATGAGAAACGTCGTGTGGGAAAATTAAAAAATACTAATTATGCCATTCAAAATATCGTATAGCAAATGAAAAATAGTTATTATACAATTTATTTGCATATATAAAATACGTTTACTATATATATATATATATATATATATATATATATATATATATATTAATGTCAATTCTAGTGATTTCAAAATAATACCTCAAAAGACGAACAATGAAAGTTGTTTTTCACCGAGTAATGTCGCGACGTCTGTGCCGTGACTAATAGACAAAATGAGCACTCATAAATTATTTATGGTGCATGAACCATTTTTGTGCGAAGTCGTTCTATAGAGAAATAGCATTTGTCAAAACATTGTCTCGATAAATTATGTAAGTGTAAATAGACACTTTCTACTATTAGCAATAACAATCTTCGTTATTTCCAATGACAATAATACTAATCAGATAAGTGTCGGTAGGTGGATCCAGCCAACGCAAAAGTAACGAAATGGGGCGTGCTTAGAAAAAAAAAAACTTCATAACGTTCCCAACACGTTCGTTTGTCCATAAACTGCGATTACTCGCACTTACGAAACTTGTCTTTCCCTAACTTCGGAGCCCGTTCAGTGCTCGAATATCTCCCACCATCTGGATACAGGAAAACGTATGTGTTGTCAGTCTCGATGATTGTTCGATTAGAAATTATTTGGTTGCAAATTATATCGATAGAAATCGTACGATTAGAATTATTTGATTAGAAATCTAAAGTATTGGACAACCCTTACGAGCATTATCGTCTAGTCTGAAAATTTCATACAGAATGAAAAAAAAAATACACATATCCATCACATACATATGTTTCTATAAGTTTACTTAAGTAGTTTATAAATATATATCGCTTATTTAAATATATTGAAGCTACTTAACTGGAAATACACGAGAATTCAATTTATATACTGCATAATAAGTTACTCATATAGTAGAGACCACAAAGATAATTAGGGAAATGCGTATGCGTGTTGCATTAGTTTACCAGACAACCACCAAATTTTAGTTTTTGTAGAATTAAATACATTGTCATAAATAAAAATAAAATTTGTAATATATAATAATTTTAAGAATATTTTTTAATTACAATTCACTATGTATATTTTCACTACTTTTATGTCCATTTATATAAATGTTTAGCATTTTTATTACTTTTGGCACTTTAGTAAACTCAAAAATATAATATATTAATTCTTCTTGAATATGCTATGAACTCATGTATCTATGGAATGCACTCGAACTAAAATATTTATATTTTCATTTTGTTGACTTTCTGTGTTTTATTAATAAGCCTATAAGCAATGAATACGCATCATCATTTATAATTGCCACCATTTATAATCTTTGTTGACACAATGACTTATTGGTGTGAACAAAGATTAAAACTACATATTTCTAAGTGATGTTTTTACAGCAAAAGTGACGTTTCTGCACAGAGTTTTGTTACTACATATATCACTTCTACATAAATAACGTGTTCTAATATAATAAAGTATATCATCTCTATTTTACTTGCATTATTATAAATTACGTCCAATAAAGATTAATTGAGTAATTATGTCTAATTAACCATGAAACACCACAGTTTTCCTATAATCACGATAGTGACATGTACGATCGCAATAGTAATGTGACAAATTAATCAGTATCTTCTATTTTTGTTGATAAAGGGCTTTTTATATTTTTTGATTTAGTTTTCGCAATGAGTGCAAATTTCTTCACAGCAATTATTTATTGCTTAAGAATTTTTAAGCCTTCCAATTAAAAGACCTAAAATTTGCAAAATGAACTTTATACCATTAATGTTTATTTTTGAATAAGAAAACGAAGTTGTTTATTTACTGAAATTTCTGTTAAAGCAATTTTACTATTACTAAGAAATTCATTTCCCATAATGGAGTTCAATCAATACTTTTTTTATTCAAGTGTTTCTTTGATTGCAGAGGATCGAGATCTATTGAATCCTTACTACAATATGAAAACGTAGCGTTATCTATTTCTTTTTTGTTCTTTAAAATTGATTGTTAAAAAAAGAAATTACAACCATGAGTTCTTCTAATCTATCGTCTAATCTTAATATTGTAGAAAAACATCTAACGTAAATAATACGCCTAGGTCACACTATCCATAAAACCTTCAGTAAAACATATATGACATCACGAAAACATAATGAGAGAGAATGAGTAGTCATAGGATACTTGAAAAAGATATTGAAAATTAACAATTTTAAATGTATCAAATGACAACTGGCTAGACATCGAGAACAAATCGGCATCGGAATAGAGATTGCATTAAGGTCAAGAATTAGCATCAGGACAGGTACCAGCATAAGAAATGGAGTCTGTAGAAGTACTAGGTACAAGTTCAAGTTTGGGATGCAATAAGAATTTAAAGGCCGATGTATGAACGGAAGGCGGTACTTAAGCTTACAACGAGGACTTCATCGAAAGTGGGCCAGAATCGGAACTAACATAATAACTGGATTGGAACCGACTGCAAGACTGATGTAGGGTCAGGGATCAATCGCATTCAAGACTAGTAGTGAGACTTTAAAAGGTTGAACATAGAGCTGAAATAAATGATAGTTCTCTTGGAATTTATGTTAGTACACATATCGGTGCCGGTAAAACGTCATCTTCAAATTCTTGATGAACCAAAAACTTGATCGAAATCAAAACCTGGATCTGGATGAAGATCAGGGTTAAAATGAAGAGCAATACTAAGACCAGGTTAGAGTTCAGTTCAAGATCGATATAAAAGAGATAGGTAATGGTTCTAAAGCTACAGGATAATAATTAATTATTTTTTTTGATTGAATCGAAAGCTAAATCATTTGTTCATCAACACAGTGTTCTTTGCATATCAAAGAACGTCTCTGAAACTATTTTTGTATTTTAACTACGATTTTGTCTTTTGTGAAAATTAAAATATCACAAAAAAAACATTTACACAATACCAATATTTTGTCATAAGTCAACATAATACATAGGAGGCATCATTGCCATCATTACAAAATTGCATTTTTTACGTACTTGTCAATTCACTTTCCTTTTCTTAAACTAATTTTATGTTTATTTTGTATCAGGTTGTACATTGAAGCAAACATTGCGTAAAGAGAATCGTCAAAAAATAAGACTAAAAGGAGAAAATGGTTTTACGTAAAAAAAAGAAAATATGTGCTACGTTTTTAAGACGGACTAGAAAGTATAAAATATTTTCTACTAGCCCCATACTAATTTCTAGATCCAAGCAGAGCGTCCGGAAAACGTTGGATTATTAATTTCATATCACTGTAAAAATACTTGTAAGATTTGAAATTAGAAACATGGGGTGTATACAGTGGATAATAAGAAAGTCTAGACAGTAAGTAGCTGGTAGCTGTGGCTGATAAAATCACACGACAGTTTATATCATTTGCAGTGCATTGAAATTATTACTTAGTTAAGTGAAATACTCATGCATCAATTACCTGTTGCATACGCTCCACGTTTACATATTTATAAAAATTTAATAATGTTTTAATAATTATTAAAATTTAACATTAAAAAAAAAATCTAAAACAGCTTGTATGCACCGTTAAGAATTTGTATGGAGCTAAGAGAAATTATTTTATAATTTTTAGTTCATTTTTAAAACTCTGTATGGCTACAGCTTATTTATCTATGAAAATAATTATTTATATTAATATCTCAAATCAAAATTTAAAAAATGAATTACAACAAATATACAAAGCAATCAAATAGGGAAGGAAGTATGTATGCAAGTACGGTATTTATAGAAACCCTTCAAATACCTCTCACGATTTTTTAAAGTGTCAAATTAAATAGCTACACAAATTGATGTTTTTAAATTGGTATTGAATTATATGTAATATTGTAATTTATGTTTTTTCTAAACCACAGATTTTGTATTCGAATTGTCTTCGCGATGACATCGTTGTTAACCTGTTGTCACCCTGATGCCGAGTTATGCTCTTCTAAAATATTATTTTGTAAAGATAGGCTTTAACCTGTTCCTAAAATAATGTTTTATTATCAAAACAATTATTATCAATTGCTTTACAATATTTTAATTTGACTCAAGAACTCATTAATCGATTCGCTTTGCCCAGAAATCGTGCTGCAGGCCTAGCATGACGCCCTAGACAGGGTATCTCTATGGGACTGTCCCTTTGGCTCATCATATTAGCGCAACAAGGATAGCCCTATAGAGAGAGACTCTGTCTAGAATGTTATGCTAATCTCACTGGAAATCAAAGAGCTAATTGTGCGCCACCACTGTCAAATCAAATCCTCGGTCATTTCCCCAGGGAAATATGCTGAGCTGGCGAATTTAATCGTAAGCCTCGTCTGTCGATAGATCTGTTTAAATTCACCTAACATTATACAAATTTTTCCTCTTTACCTTGGGCAGTCGATTTCGGCGGTGGGTACTCCTGGCGCGGGGCCACCACCGGAGGGGGAACTTGGAGCGCTTTTTGGACAAGCCCAGTCAGGTTAGCGAGCTGCCTTTCCATTTTCTCAACCCTCAGCCTCTGGATGGTGTCTGGGTCGGTCGGGCCTTTGATCCTAAAATTTTACAAACTTAGATCGCTTCAAATTTACCTTTGAAGGTACCGGCGTGCATTGTAAATACGATGCACGCTCATGCGCGGTCGAGAATGTGACGTAAATGGACGTATAATTCAAAAGCTCGACTTAACAGCTTTAGAGTAGTCGCGCTTGCGCTTGCAGTGACACAGTCGTTAGGTATTAGCTTGTAGTGAAAGATAGAGGCCAATTCTTCTTTTGTTAGAACGCTCAGCATTGACGTGGTGGTGTGGCCGAAATATTGCACAGCAAAATTCATGATAAAAAAATCGTTATTAACCGCTTTGGAGATTCTCGCGTTAGCGGTGACCTGATGTTTTTGTGTCAGTATTAGTTCAAAGTTTTATTTGAGAAAAATAAAGGAGTATTAAAGAATTAAATCATCAACTTCGTAAGAAGCATTTAGCCATAAAGGCAAAATATATCTATGTTATGAAGATTTGCCTCGTAATAAATTTACATGTCTGCCCATTGTGGTGCCAATAACAGTCGGAAAACTCATGACAAATTTAAATGTATAAAATCCAAGTTAATTTGTACACGGTAGTGCCTTTACGATCAATGATTCTAAAATTAATGATTTGGCTAAGCCTTTTAAGGCATGAGGTGTGAAAAAAAATTGTATAAGTATGACACAAAGCACATGTTTATTTCGCAATAAAATTGTTATTACATAAAGGATTATTAGGATTAAGAACCATGAAATATTATTAAAAACGTAAAACATCTGTTAGTTTATTATCTAAAAGCGAGGGGTTTGGGAGTAGATGACGTGAAAGCAAAATACTCCCAAAGTATAAAACTGAGGTACCTCTCAGATCCCAAAGAAATCCATTTAAACCGTCAAATTTTTATTAATCTATTGTAAAGGCTTACTGCGCTTAAAATTTAAGTGAATCAAATACTCAATTCAATTTTGATATGAACTCTTGGACTATAATATGATATGTAAATACCAGGATCTGGTCTTTAATACTTGATGTGAAAATAAATCGTCAAAACATCATACATCATTTAATTTCTTTGAATAAAATTTATGATTAAAGAGCAAAACATCAGGCCACGGTGTTTTCATTTGAGTGTGCACTTTGATATTAGGTAAATAATTGATTTGTAGCATTTTGAAATTAAGATTTTCTATAACAAATCAAAATTAAAATCAAAGCAGTTCGTAACAAACAAGGCATTAACTGTACAAAGGGATAAATGCTTTAGTTTAAAAAGGAAGCTTTTGAAATATCGCAATGACTTCAGAAACGAATGCGTATATAAGAAAATAATCATAGAAAATTGCCAATGGAATTGTAATGAAAAAAACATCAAACAATAAAACCAACAGTTTTTTTTAATTGCAACAAAAACTGTACAAAACCTTGTTCATTACTCCCTGTTACAACTCATCCTAATGCCAAGTTACCTCGCATCCATCGGCACGTGACCGAGGGGCGGCAAGCCCGGACTGACGCCGTACATGGCATTATAGTCGTCCATCAACACTGATTCACTGAAAAGTTATTTTACACAGAATTTAATGTAGTACATGCGGCCCGGAATACAACATTATGTACCTGATATTCGACAATAATAAAGCGCCTTCATCAAAGATAATTTTCTTAAGAGAAGGTTAGCAGTTCCTTTTTTTTTTTGTAAAGTAATTACTTCCGAATCGATTAGATAAAAAATACAGTTTCTAGCTCGGAATACATACAAGTGAACTTGATTATTTTACGATTTTTATCACTATCGACTTGTACTATCGGAACAAAATCGTAGCAATCTCCATTTGCACGCATTTGTACAATGTACAGATAAATAGATAGTGTGTCTTATAGAGCGAGACGCATCGGTGTTCGCTGTCGAAAGGGTATTAGGCCATAATACGTGCCCACATTGATTCGTTTTCTATTGAGAATTTATTTTATGCTATATAAACGTACATAAACTACATTACCGATTACACAGTTAATTTTTAGTAATTATTATCAACTTGAACATGAAATAACGCATCAGTAATTATGATCTCGCATCACAATTCCTCTGCAATGGATGAGGTAACAGCAAAAATAAATGGAGCTGCAGCTTTTATTTATACAACAAAGTGGGCTTATATTGTTTATAAAATGTGCGGTCGCGTTAAACATCGAAAGGAAATCATTAAATATATTGCCTGTACAAAGGTAAAGGTACAATATATGAAGCACTTACCCAGCCTCTTCGTCGATGACGGGAGCGATCGCAGACCTTGGAGTGGGACCCATGTACTGAGTGTAATATGGATCCTCGTAGGGCACGCGCGCCGACGCCCTTTCGGGTGACGACATGTACCCTTCGGCGGGGAGCGCTGAAATGTTTATTTTTAAACATTTTTAGCCTGACCGCTTCGTAGGGCGTCGTGTGTTTATGAATTTATTAGCAGATAATTATATAAAAACGCTTGAAAGAGTGTTTGCACCTTTTATGATAAAATTTTAATAATCTATTCATCTATTAATATTTATGAGAATTTAAATTTAAAATGTTTTAAATAATTTTTAAGTGTTTTCTTTTGGAAAAGCATGATTTGATTTTAACATAAACAAAAATCATAAAACGATAATTTATATCCATTTTCATTCTCCGGTTAGTTTAATAAATTTATTATAAGCAAGATAAAATATTTTTATTTTCTCCAATGTTGAACTTCGGCTGCAATAACATCGCATATATTAAATGTTATGAACTTTGGTAGCAATATCATACGACCTTGAAGAGATAGCTAACCAAAATAATTACATAGTCTTTTACGTTTCGCAATTATATATCAGGAAGTAAAATGTTTTCGTTATCTGCATGGGTTCGATTCCACATAAGAAAAATATTTATTTATTTGATTAAAAATTATTTTTTTATTGGGTCTGTGTATTTACATGTAGGATGTGCACATATTTACAAAAACAAAAGTGAATATGTATTGAATCAAATATCTGATATCCGCAATACAAAACTCGTTGCTTAGTTTGGGATCAGATGGTGCTGTGTACCTATACATGTCGAAAGATATTTTTATTATTAAAGCTTTTTCTTTTAGGTTGGTCGCAATTGAATTTCAAAACAATTATATTTGATATCAAATTTAGTTCTGTATAGTTCTACGAAACTTCCAAATGCTTTAATATTCTGGACACAATATGCAATATCACTAATCACCAGTCTATATTTCTGTAATACTTCGTACGAAATATCTGTTTCAGAAAAAAAAATTAAAACCTACTTAAATAAATAAACAATCAAATTCTCTTCCCTTCGCAATAAATTTAATCATTTCCTCAAAATATTACGTTGAAAAAGCGGCAGATTTTCATTTACTTATTTAAAACACTTCGCCATCACAGGTATATTTTTATGATTCATTACGTGTTATATTTATTCATACCTTATTTGCTTGTACTAAATACACGTTAGCATTCTTACGTGACTACATTTATTATTATACTCTCTATAAAAATATTTTGTTATTGTGTGATTAGACCCTTTAATCAACATTTAACCCGGACAGCCGAGAAATCAAAACGTCACACAACGGTAAAAGCATATCACTATCGATACAGGGAGTTGTCTATTAGCCACGCCGAGATTGATTTCCGGCTGCAAATGCAGTTCAAATCTGTTTGCGGTGGACTACCCAATACGCCAGTAACGGCTGTTGGTTTTCACTAATTAACACATCACAACGTACAGAGTAATCATACTTCAGATCTAGCACGGTTCCCATACACGTCATTATGTAAACATAAATATTATCTATCCGTAGATGCTATATAATAACGTAAAAGCTGATTCAAGCGAAGATCTACTTGTTAACGATCACCATGTATCCCGTGTCGGTCGAAAATTACAAGACATCTAATACAATTTCATACAAATCCGGAAGAACAATCAAATCTCACTAACTCTGTCAACCATTTAGCGACTTATTGCTTGTTTGAATTTATGGTCCTGCCGAAACTTATAACCTAAAACATTATACAATTTTGAACACTATTCAAAATAGGTTTATTATTAATATAAATAAGATGTACCATGTTTTCTAATGGATTCTTTAAAGACTTTTATTACATAGTACGTTTGTATTAAAAATAGCATTTTTATTTTACACTAAACGTCGTGCGTATATCAAACTGCCAGGCAGAAAGCAATATTGCATTGTGATCGTCCTTCGAAACGGTTGGAAATCACAAAAATGCTCGGGGAACGGTGCGATAAAATGTAGTCATTCACATAGAAAATGTAGTCACATAAGAAATTAATATTGGACACTTTATAAATATTCTCTAGTTATTTTATCATGTAGTGTTTAACAATAGAAAAGTTATCTACATTATTCATTCGATATTATCTTAGGATTTACCGTGAATATAAATGTAAATATTGCCTTTGAAAAATTACATGTAAGTAAAGTCATAGTAAATGGCTCTAAAAATATGTAAGAAATAACCGAGTCAGATTTTTAATTAATTTGTTTAAATGAAATTGAGAAAGTAGTTAAGATAATCTTGTTCATAATTGCAAGTAAAGCGACGGTTCTAGACAAACCTTCACCAGTTTATTTATTAAGCGTAGAAGACTTTTGTTTATTTAAAAATACATTTTATCTACAGTTGTGTATCGTTTGAAGTGTTTACTTATTTTAGAAATTGCAAGTTAGTTGTTCTAGGAAAATAAACATTTCTTCTTTGTCTTGAAAGACTGAAATACTTATTATCTTTGAATAATGCTATAAATTTCTTATAGAAATACTAGGGTGATAGATTAAGACCACTATGTTTTTTCATAACGAACTTACGGCCCTAGGTCGTGTCATACCTTAACGTCGGTGATCCTCGACCTTTACAAGTTCGTCGATCAACTTTGTGAGAGTCTAGCACACTCTGAGACGTCCACTTTTAGGTATTTCGAAGTTTTTTAGCATTTGCTAAAAAAAACTAAATTCATCCTATGGTTTAGTTTAGTTAATTAATTTAATGCGAGTAATATCTACAAGTACGTCAAAATATATACAATACTTTTGGATCGCAGTAAAAATGATACTATTATGTTATCAGTACTTCTTCTCTAGTTTCTTTGTTAACTATTCTGATGGCAAAATAAAATTAATTAAGAATAACGCAGCTAAAATAAGTGTTACAAGTCATTATAATTACTCTCTTTTTACTTTAAAATTTAGTATTGAAAATAAATTTAAATAAAAAATTGGTTGTCTGTAAAGTCGGTTTATGGAAGATAATTTTACGTGATAATGTCATAAGAAAACATTGATGATAAATTGCATTCTTTTATGAATTGAATTGAATTATTATCACTGATGATAATAATTCAATTCAATTCATAAAAACAACGAAAAAGCATAACGACAATGAGTCATGCTTTTTCGTGCGTGCAGCCGGCGTTCATCGAATTATAAGACGTTATCACATCAAAAAAAATCATGATGAGGTTATATATATCAGATAAGTTATCATCAAGTTCTATTATTATCAAATTGTTTTACTAACGAAGCGATTAATTTAAGCAAAATGAATTATGTAAAGAAATAACCATTTTAAAAGGAAGAATTTTCTTCTGAAATGTTTTCATTTCTTATAAAATACCAAAGTAGTATTTATATTTTTTCTCAATACACGCATTATATATTCTAATTTGAAACCTAGATTTTATGTCTTTAGATAATTTTGTATTCGTAAACAGAGAAATCGTTAGTCGATTGAGGGCGTGAAAGAAACAAGTTTAAAACAGAAACGACAGGAATAATTCTATAATTTATATGAACATATGAACAAGAAAAAAAAATCATTATAATTTTCGTTGGTACAACAGAACTGGCTATACTTTCAAATCGAAAATTGTAGCTTGACGAGATCACGTAATAAACGCATGCAGTCAGCCATCGAATATGGTGTCATGTGCGTGTAGAGCGGGGCTTACGGCCACCGCTATTTGTAAATTGTACCAGCAAATGGCACCATCGGTTATAGATCGAACAAATAAAATGTACCATACCACATATTAGCCAATGGCGATTATCTTCGTCAGTCAGGAATGACCTTTGCGTCTCGAAATTAACAATCGTTTAGAAGTATTTGT
This sequence comes from Eumeta japonica, assembly GCA_005406025.1. Taxonomy (NCBI): domain Eukaryota; kingdom Metazoa; phylum Arthropoda; class Insecta; order Lepidoptera; family Psychidae; genus Eumeta; species Eumeta japonica. The sequence continues at coordinate 12,681 of BGZK01002113.1, forward strand.
TGTTGCTGTGTGAAGTTTGAGATGTACGTTTCCATATGCTTGATTGACTTGATTGACATACTTGAGTTGCATCCTTATAATGAGGAGCTTAGACCATGAACTCGCTACGCCGGCCCATTGTAGGTTAGTGGTAGTGGCCCTTGTCACCGATTCGGTGACCACGTCCGGGTCGATTACTTAACGTATGCTTCGAAATTTCATCTAGTTCGATTCAATTTAAAAATTAATGCAAACCGGAAGTTAGCACCGCGTCTATGATACGACATTCAATAGCGATCTCCAACATTACGGTTTGTAAGGTCGCGCGATGTTCAGGAACATCTGAAAAAATATCTAAATGGATCTATCAATAAATCACCTGCTCCGGGGTGGCTTTTCACCCTGTCAGCGGGTACGGGTGGGGTGGCGGGGGAGAAGGCTCTCAAAAGAGATCCGCCTCGAGGGAGGGTGCTCGGCGCGGGCGTGCCCATGTAGTAAGCCGGTGCCTTGACCTGTGGAGCGAAAGTAACTTTATCAATTCTTCTTCAGGAACTTTACTTCCTTAAGTGGCTTTACTTAATTATTAATTAATAACATAAGTCATCCCCCCCATTCCGATAGTAATCCCAGCGATGACGACGGGTGTTAGTAAATTACCTCGCTACCCTCAGACGAGGATTGCAAATTATTAGGGTAGTTACAAATAAGAACAACTTTACTGGTGTTCATTTGAGCTTAAGTTGTTGTTCAAATTAAAGATCGTTTATTGAATATATTTTATATGGTACCTTGTGTGAATTTATAATTGACGAATTTGATTATTAGCATTGTGGACTTTTACGTAATGGCTAATAATTTTCTAAAATTTATGTAAGACAAAGAAATGAAATCTTGAAATGCAATACATATAATTATGTTGCTTTTCCTGATAAATTATATTGTAAATATGTTATAAATGAAAAAGATGTGAAATACATGTAAATTATTGAAACGTAGATTATAAATGCGTGTTTATGAATTTTGAAATATTACTTTTTATCCGCAACTCATTCGCATGGATTACAGAATAAGAATAATAATATCCCAGTCATATCAAAACAGATCGTATTAATTGGAGATTTGTGGTCTTTGGCTACCCTTCTCGGCAATAGGCTTGAGTTAACAAACAGAATAAACTAAATTAAATGCTACTGAAGAGAATTAGATGAAACGTGGATTAGATTTTAAGTTAGACTCCGATTTATCAAACTATTAATTTGCCATTAAATCGCATGCATTACTTTTTGCGTGATGTCATAAGAAAGAAAAAAACTGGCAAGAATTTTAAGAACGATTGTTTTAAGTTCATTCTTCTAAGAACAATCGATCTCAACGTTTTATTCTCCCACGTCTTTAAGACTTATCTCTAATATGAATACAAACTTTACGCTTTTGTTAGACTAGTTCAACTTTTGAAATATACCGCCTGCATTGTGATTTACCGTTTTTATTGACATAAATTTTAATACTCATCTCTAACTCAAATTTCGAAGAATTGTGTCTTACATTACAGTCCGAAATTAATAATAGTTGTGCCGGTCACGGTCCGTGAGTAGTTTAAAAATAGTGATTGTTAATTGTCATATATAATTTGCATAACGACAAGACTAAAAATTGCAAATTTGCCGTCACCGAACGTATAATTACTCTTAGTAGCACATGGTTTTTTGGTTATACTTTTCAACTCACCCATTATTTCAACGCCGACATTCAATTTGTTATTTGGCAAAAAAAAATGCTCATTTTCTATCGTTACACATTTTGACAAAAAATAGAAAAGTGTCATAAAGCAGATGATGCAGAACTATGCATAGCGTCGATTGTGTCTCTAATTTTATAATTGCACGCCTCAAAAGCGGAGCGTTGAGGTGGTGTTTGTATATCTATATTTATATACAAATGAAGATTAGCCTTAAGCCATATGTGAAAAGTTGAGATCAGCGCATGCGCCATTATAAATATCTCACGAAATGGCGCGAAATTTGAATTTGATAAATCTTTTTAGAAATTTCATTATAGAAACTCTATTGAAATTATTTATTTTAGAAGTTAATGACCGCGGTGAGGCGTGCACTTTTGGATTTTCCAAATTTTTTATAGTGCTTTTAATAATGTGCTTATGATGTATGAAACGCATATTTACAAAAGTTGTATTTTAAAATTTTGATGATTGATTTATGTATAATTTTATAGATATCCCAATATACATATTAATAAAATAAGGAAATAAAAATATTACACAGATAAAACACAGTGATGATATAGGTAGATAACGTGATATGTAATTCGAAAGTATAGATTTATAACAAGGATAATTTCATTAAAAATTAGGTCGATTAGAACTTTTTGCGTGACATACTCAAAACATAAAGGCAGACAACGTTGATAATTGACATTAGGTTGTGATTTCATGATCGAATTGTCCGTGACATGGTGTATATTAAGATCATCTTCAATAACGCTAGCGCGTCAAAAGAAGTAAAGGATAATTACAGACGAGAATGAATGAAGGTTTCTATTTACATATTAATCAATATATAAATAACACCTTTTATAACACTTTTATATCAAGAACCAATTTGTATAGTGTCAGATATTATTTACCCCACCGCTGAGCCACACCCACCCACAATCTTTTGTTCCAGATTGAGGGATACGGATATGAACTGTCTACAACACTAGCCCAATACACGCTGGGGCTAATTACGATCATTATCACCCATGCCACGAGAACGTCCAGGACTATTGGTAACTGGCTCTTTGAGGTACAGTCTTGTCTTAAAACAAATTGAACGATTCAATTTTAACAGAATCAAACCCTAGTACAACACACGAACTGAGCCATTTTCGATCGGCTGCGAATCATGCAATTCCCGACCCTCCCTTCTTCTCTTCCGCGTTACGTCTTATATTTTACGCTATTGCGACTCTTTCGTGGCTAACTTCACAGCGGCAGAGTTTCGTACTTACTAGTCCGAAGCCGAATGCTATTAAACGTTGATTTGAAAGCGAGTGCGACAAGCACATTTTAGCCAATCGAACATTCCACTCTTGCTCCATTAAGCTTGAGTGCGATATCACACTTTCTTACTGGTATTAGAATCTCGTGAACGGCAAGCTGAAAGTAATTTAGTACGTTGACTATCCTGCTATTAATAGACTATTCCACCTGATAATAAGTGTTTCCCAACATACGATTATTTACATATATATAAATATGCATATGTTCCGTGCGTTACGTAATATGTGTTCTACAATTGGAAAAAGTGATTGAGTGAAAGCAATGACTAAAGCCTATTTGTTATTATTTGTTAATTAGGTTCATGAATTTTTCTCTCTCTATTCAACCTCTCTTTCTTCAACCTCTCGCTTACTATAAAAATGTCTCGGCCACCTGTATTGGAAACCGATTTAAGCATTATATGTTGATAGATGTTTGACATTAATTATTCTGAAATTTAGGAAAAAAACTAGTTAAAAAATAAGGCAAAAGGTCAATGATAGGATTTTTATTTACGATCTATCATATTCGACGATACCCTCTTATTGCCACTCAAAAGTTAATGAATATCATATATTTTAAAATTGCCACAATCGTTGCAAATTCGCAAATTACTCTTAAATACGTTATTTAACGGTCATTTACGAATTCATATATATTTTTTACGATAAAGTTAAATGTTTACGTGAAAAAATACTTTTACTGTAAAAAAATATATTAGTTAAATATTTGGAATTGTATGATCGATAGAATTCAAAATTTATATTATATTTAATCTGAAATTCTATTTTATATTTTAAAATTACGAATTAAAGTTAATTTAAACCTTTGTGCCTTGTAATTTTTGCTAGCTTTAGTTCAAAAATAATATTTCAGCAAGGTCACCTCGAACAACACAGTTATACGAATTAAAATACGTATATATTCACGTAAAAGTGAAAGGTAGTTAAATGCATATTTTTATTTTTAGTCCAGTTCCTGACACACGACGTCGCGACCTTTCCTCTCTGAGTTCACGTTTTGCACTCGGACACGACTTTCAACCTTGACAATGACCAGACGCTATCCGCTTACGTTAGCGAGTTCTTGAAATAATTGCCACTGTGCGAGTATTACTCAGTTTTCGCTCTAGAATTCCAAAGAAATGGCACGATTGCGGAAATACTTAAGTGTCTGTCCGTGGTTGTAGTTTTTAAGGACTATTTCATCTTAATAAAATTGAAATTGAGCTCTGTTACAGTCGATATCTAGACATAAATCTAAATTATCATTTGCGGAATTAGTATTTTGGATTTGATGAGACATTGATTTTTTAAATCAGCTTCTACATTAACAAATGAAAGATCTTTAAGGTACAATTTCAATAATGGACAAATTGTTTAATAGTGCAACAATTTTTTTTGTAAAGACAAGGTTTTATATTCAAATGTCTCCGAAACAATTTGAAAATATGTCGCTCCTAAATACTTTTAACATGCATCAGAAAGTCAATAGCTTGACAATTTTTTTTTTTTGGAATGTAAAAAATTATGTAATGTAATATAATCCATTGATCGGTGCATTTTACCTTAGGTTAATACTGTCCAAATTGAATAGTTTTTATAGTGAAAGTTATATCAAAATATATCGAAAATTTTTATATAAGAATCGGCCAAGAGCATGTCGGGCCATGCTCAATGTAGAGTTCCAAAGCCGTTACTGCAAAGAAAATACTTTAAAAAATTAAAGGGGAAATACAATTTATGCTACTTTTGGAGCGAATATTTCCCAAAATATAACTTATTCAAAAAATGCTTAGAAGCTTATAAGTGTTTTTAAAGAATTATCAAAATATGAGCAACACATTGATGTTTGCTTATAAAATTTTTCAGCTTCTGTTACATGTATGGAGTGCCCTCCCTAGAAAAATGATTTTGTTAATTAATTACCAAACTCAGTAACCGCTTACACAAGACCCTATATTCTAAATTTCATCAATATTAATTTTGCAGTTTTTTGTGATGTGATATACGGACAGAGGAACGGACGGACATGACGAAACTGTAAGGGTTCCATTTTTGTCATTTGGGTAGGGAACTCTAAAATTTCGCTACGGAATACTAAACGTATTACTTTTATTTGTACTTGATCAGTTTAAAGCTGTAATACATTGAAACCAATTTTTTCATATAGACTCATATTTTAATTTATTTATAATATTTACGGTTACAATGCTCAAAATTTAAAATGTGCATTGAAACATTGCTGTAAATGTTATTTATTTTAATTTTATAACATCAATTACCCATTACAGATCTATACATGACGACAACATATTTAATTAAAAAGGATATAAATTAAGTAAGACTCGACTTACGTCCATCCTTACATTTAATAACATGGCTTGGTAATTCATAAGTACGAGCACTACCTAGTAAATGCAATTACAATGAAACCAAATTAAACAACAATGTGGGATGTTACTATATATTGAAATAGGAAGAAAAAAACTTAAAATTACAATGAAAACATGGAAAAATTGAATAGCGTCCATTAAATATTGGGGTTTTAATTTTCCTTTCACACGTCACCTTTAAGATGAACAAAATCATAATGAAAGTCGGCATTCATGAAATCGAGATTGCAATCGTTATTGACGACAATAGCCGGAATAATGATGACGATGGAAGTCAGGATCGCGATCCAGATCAATAGGGAAAGCAATACCAAATCGATAAGCGAATTCGAAACCGGGATCAATATCAAAAACAAGATCGGAACGGATACTGGGGAAAAATTGTATTCGCTAACCACTTACTACCTGGACAATTTCAATCGTCGACCATATTTGAGGAGGTCTCACGTCAAATATTTTCAGGCAACCTCGTTACAAACAAACTATGCCATCACAATAAAATTACAAAATTATTTAAAAGTCAGTTATTTTTCGAATTGAGCCTATTGATTTAAAAATATTTTCAACAAACGTTTCATTTTGTTTACATTTTACCTAGTACTGATCAGGAATGCAAACTTATTTCTAAAAATTCATTTAATTTCATTACGTACCAAAAATATAAATACCTACAATGTCACCAATAAACTTTTTTTGTAGTCTTACGAAAATAAGCATAATACTGATGTAGTTACCCATTACAAATGTATTATTTTTTTTTCTAATTCCAACACGACTTAAGAATGTTTTGCAAATAAGTTGAATGCCAGCCACAATTCGTAAAATAGTCGCAATACAGTTTCCATATTAGGATCTACACGAGTTGAACAGTTATTGGCAAATATGCGCCAAGATACGTACAACAGTTGAACGGGCCGAAAAGTTAACCAAATAGCATTGCATCATTAATTATAATGACCGAGTTAAAACTGGATCCCGTTTGCGCCGACCGGTCTCCAATGTTTCAGAGCGCGAGTTACTCAACATACTTATACCTTTTCATTTTGCAACTTACGAAAGTTGACGGTAAAATTAAAATATGCTCCAAGTAGCTTTCCACGCCTGGACGTAAACCGTGATCCATAATTGAATTAATAAATAGGTACATTGAATGCACCCGAATACGTAACAAATTTTATAATACAGTATTTTCAAAGTATTAGGTGTTTCAAGTATTCAGTATTTTATGATATTTTAGCGTAAAGGTGGATTTACGGTTCCGTGCAGTAAAGGTCAACACTCTTCATATCTGAACTCTTGTTAACAGATTTCGGTGTATATTTGACTGTATGTCACGGCCATAATTCTCAATAACTAAATACTATTGATATAGGCTAGAAATTGAACATAGCAAAAAAAAACTGTATAACCACATGTGGTAGTGATAAAAAAAAAATATTGGATGATGGGATTAATGTAGTTTTCTTTGAAAGAACATTAAACATGGGGCATTATGTGCATTTTTAAAATCATTTTATTTTATGTAACATAAGAATTTATAGTATGGAAAATATTACTATAAAAAGTTAGTGTACCCATTTATTTTCAACTTGCATCGGTTCATTACCTACTTGCCAAAAGCCTTTCAAAAATATCATTCCTTTCCCAATTCATGACGATTGAATATTTCACATGATTGTAGCTCCTGTGTACAATATTACAAGCAAAATAAACATAAATCACATATATAATTCTCTGAAAAGAGTTGTAATTTTCCAGTCGTTTTGATTTCCTAATCTGTAAGTATTAATGAGCCAGCTGAACTTATCGTTAAAGTTTATCGATTACGAAACCGCGGTGCGTGAGTTTTGCACACAGATTATCTCTTTTTTTTGTATATTTTTCGGCGTACAAAACCGATCTGTCACGAAATGGGACGGTAATAATTACAAAAGAAGGAATTCTAAAATGGTAAGGCGCTTAGGAGTTCAGCAATAAGTGAGGGTTTAGTGTTGTATTGTGATCGATACGTATAACAAAAAAAGTGCGGAGAAAATATCTGTACATGAAAGATATTGAGGAAGACTACTCCGGAGGTTGTTAAAAGAGTTTACAGAACACATTTCAACATTTTCGACAATAGCCTATTTTCAGTCAGTCAGCCTATTTATTTTATTCGCAAACTCCGGAAAAATTACTGTAATAATAATTAATTTTATATTTTTTTTTTAATAAAATATGACAAAATTTTGAAATTATTAATTATTCGTATGACAATAGTTTATACCCCGGAGTAATACATAGGATATGTTTTATGCCATTTCATTGTTATTTTATTTTCGATATCCTATTAATTCCATAAATGTGAAACTATGTATGTTTGGATGTTTGTTACTCAATTACTCTTTAACGGCTGAACAGAGTTAGCTGAAACTTTGCAACAATATCAGAGTAACATTTAGGTTATGGTTTATAAAGGTACTAACTTTTCTTGCGGATTGCGAGCATGGAAAACAGATCCTTACTCTTACGGATTAGTTGTTGATAGTAACAATGTTCAAAGAGGCTCAAGTTCAACGTCAGATTGTAATAGAGATCGCAAGCAAGATCGGCATCAGGATCAAGAGCCTAAGATCGTTTCGTAGCAATAAAAAATTGACGGCATTACGTTTTTATATAAGAACATGAGTACTTCTGGTATGGAATTGAGACCGGGACCGAGAACGAGTTCGTGTTTGATAACATTATCGACCTATATAAAAGATGAAAGAATTCGATATTTGTCCACGAGAATGGAGGTGGGGTGATTGTGTACATTTGAACAGAATCGGTATATAGATTGGGACCAGAATCGGTATTGAAAGCGGAGTCAGGATTACACAACGTCAGAATTACAATTAAAAGCGTGATTGGTAAATACAAGAAATGAAGATTTAATTCGACGTCCACGCTGGTAAAAATTAATTATGTACGATATATTTGAACAGGACCGGAATATATTATTGATCGATACAGAATTGGAATCAAAAATGAACCTGGGATTAGAAAGTAGGGATATGATCGAGATCGTGATGAAGAGCGATTAGCGAATTAATTCGATATCCACGCTGGTAAAAGTTAATTATTTACGATATAATTTGAACAGGACCGGAATATATTATTGACCGATACCAGAGTTGGAATCATAAGTGGAGCCGGGATTAGAGACTAGGGTATAAGATCGAGATCGTGATTGAGAGCGTTCATTGATCAGTTGATATTGAACATCAAAGAATTTATTCTATGTCCACGGGGGCGGAGCCGCTGGGGAATGTTAGTACGTCATAACCTAATTAGTTTCTTTATTCAATTGTTATTTCTTTGACTTAACTATAGTAATGATAAAAAACATCTCTTTCTTCAAACCAGGATAATTCAGTACAAAATATTGACCTTTACCAGGTGTGAAAAATATTTCAAAAAAGAAAGCGCCTAAACAACGCTGGGCGCATAGAAATTGTACTATTTAGATTTAAATTCGCTAATTTAATTTTAATTTGATACCTAACTTATTCATCATAGTGCCTATATTTCACATTATATTATATAAATATAGAAAACTTCGTGTTTATATAATATATAATCACGAAGTTTTCTGTGGTAATAAATTAACTTTAATTTTTTTACCGTTCGATTTGTACGTATCTTCTTTATTCTTTATTTCCTTAGAAATGTTTAAGGTAATCCTTTGAGCACAATAAGAAATACGAGTAAACGATGAAACTAAATCCGACATTATAACACTGACTAAGTTCATTCGTTTGGCCAATTCAAACAAACATACTCAATGACCAAACTAAGTTTAAACTTTTGGTTTTGTGGTTTTGTTCTTGGTTTCGGTCAAATATAGGTTTAAACTTTGAGCTCAGCCGAAATTCAGTTCGGCTGAAATCTGAGTTTGTTGCGTTTTCAGTCATGTTTAGTTTCACGTACCAATCAAAGTCTTGGTATTCAGCTAACGGTACACGTGGTCATAAAATATAAACTTCAAAGAGATCGACTAATAATTGACTATTCTATAGAGAAAATTCTTCACTGATTCATTAAGCGTACCCAAACCATTCGAACTAGGTTTGTAAATTTTTGAAGGACGATTGTTTGTAATGTAAGGATGCTAAAATGCAAATTTTCGAACACCCTCTCCTAAGACGTTAAAATATGGAGAGAATTTGTAGAGGAGCGCCGCCATTTTCAAAGTTGATGCCAAAAAATGAGGGCGATCAGTTTTACAGCTTTGGAAAGTCAACCTCTAAAAGATAAGACCAATGGTTGAATTTTAACTGTAAATTAAAGTTATAAGTGATAAGAAATTCATTTTACGATTCTCAGGGAGAGAACATATTAGCGATTTTTTCAGACTTACAAAGTTTGAAGTTAAAGTATATTTTTTTAACTTTAGAATCTTTTGAAGTCAACGTTTGTATATTTAAATTTTACGGTATGCGTCAAACGTACATTAAAATCATATACGTACTTCACTAATCTGGAAAAATACTCTGAGAGGGTAGATAATGGGCGAAAAATTTGTTTTTAGAAGCCAAAAAACTATTAGGTTGAATTTATTAAATACAAGGATGAGGTAACTTCATTACGTATTTACTTAAAAAACTGAACTTTTACGCCAAGATTGAATATACCGGTCAAGTGCGAATTGTACTCGTACATGAATGGTTCTGTACCACCATACAACACTGAACGCTAGATACTTTTTTATAAATGTTTAATGAAAATCGCGAATGAAAATAAAAATGGAACAAAATACGCCGAAAAACATGTTTCTTGTAGGGGATACCATTTTAATTTTTAACTTGAGTTTATTTTTATTATGTTTTTTTTTATATTGACTATAATAATATATGCTGTGCAAACATTCGAATCGTCTATCTATTGTCATTTTAAAACTGAGTACAATACCCTAAAGTATACGTTTTTTGTTGGGGCTCCTTTTGCCTCTTATTTAATTTAATTTTTATTATTTACTGTTATAGTGGCAATAGGACTACACATTATGTGAAAATTCAAACGATCTATCTATTACAGTTCATGAGATACGGCCCACTAAGCAACAGGCTGACAGACAGACAGACAGCGGAGGCTTATTGACAGGATACTGTTGACAGTCTTTCACTGCGGAATCCTAAAAAGAAATCTTAAAACATTTTTAGCTAAAATAATTGTCTAGACTACCAAGAATACAATAATTTTAGGGAAGAACATATTTTATACCGACAGTTTCGTACGATGTATCCAAATATAAGACACATAAAATATTGTCCTATGATATATAAAATAATGGATGTAGATTAATTCTTAGTCGTAAGAACGCACCGAAGAGTGTAATTTCTAATTTACTCAGGTATAGGTACATATTTTATGATATTCTACTCAAATAAATTACTTTTCTAAACTGATTTTTTAACATTTCAACAATTAGACTATTAATGGATTAAAAGTATCCTTTTGCGCTTTAATATGTTTCAATATAACAATCACTCAAAATATGAGGATTTTTTTGTTAACAGTAATACTACTAGTTGATAGTAATGCCAAATATTGCATGCGTTACTGGTAAATCATGATTTCACGTAGTTGGTGGATTAACATCTGTTTAAGTAATGCTTATGAAACAAATATTTCATTAAACGCGTTGAAATAAAAAAAAAATGTAGAGTTGGCTAATACTGTTAGTAGTTATCAGTTGTTTAACTATATGTATGTTTAACTATAATGTTTAAAACGTGCGCATACACGTTTTTACTTACTCAGGACATCTTTGAGTTTGCCCTTATGTATGAAGTGTCTTTTAGGCCAATCGACTGACTTTCGGTTTCACTATTGTGCGGAGATAGTTTGGGAAAGGTACACAAAGAGTTTTAAACTGAAATTTGCCCTACGTTGGCAATCAGTGAATTTAGACCAAAACGTACGGACAGACGAACACGCCGAATCCGAGGACTAAAGCGCGTTTGCGTTATGAGAGAATTCCCAAAACGACGATGGAAATCAAACGGTAGGTTGTGAAACCATTATTCGAGGTCGCGGCGGACGGGACACGATCTAACGAGACCCCTTCATTATCACATGACAGATCGGTAAAGACAGCGACGCATTGCGAAACTAGATCTCGACTCGAGGCTAAAGAGAACACACCCAAGTGCACTCGGTCGTACTGGGACGGTGACAGTCGCGTTGTATAGGCATCGCGCAGCACCGGAGGCGGCGTTTAATAGAACAGCTTATCCGGAGTGGAACTAAACGTTTGGACGGCGTGTGACAGTAATTATTATCGGCGATCGCTCGGAACGGTCGATTCTTGTCGATGCGACTGCCCAACCGCACAATCTCACGGCCGATCCGGCACGCCCCGAACGCCGATGTGTAACGATTTTTGCATCGGCGGTGAATTATCGCCCGAGAGTGCCGATTACGATGCACCGCGCGGACGTTTGTATTCGATGCACGAATACGTAAAAGTTCGCTGAGCGTATATTGTGTACATCCATAGGGTTGCGTGCATGTGTGGTCGAAATAACTACCGGGCTATCGTTTTTTTTAAGCCATCGATCACGTTTCGACAAGTACACGGAAATACAATATACAAAGCCAGGAATATATACGTGGGACAATACGGAGTGAGCCAAACCGGTAATGGATCTGTTCGTGACTCACGCAATACAAACAGGATTGTATCCTCGATTCTTGCATAAAATGCTGTTGTAAGCTCGTTTTAAATAGCTTATGCTTTTAAATGACAATTCCAAAAAAAAAAATCTACTTAAGTGTCAGTTACTAATGTTACCACACAATTGATATAAATATGACGAAATTAAAAGCAAAGTGGACAATTTAGGTTACAAGAGATTAAATTTTTGGTCTTATAAAGGACGTGTACAAAAAATATGTAGTTATGATTAACGAACATGTAAATTATTCTTATTATTGTGAAAATCGAATATGAAGATTATGTAACAAAATTTGAATAAGATGAAAGCTCCTATAAATCTGAATATTAAGAAATATGCTGTTATTTTATTGAAAGCTAATAAATACCATATTATAAAGTCATTTGCAGTTTTTAGTTTCAAGGAGCTACATATGGGTAAAAATTACAATAAAAAGACGTTTCTTGGAGAAAAGAATTGACTTAAATTTATTTATTTTACACCTACTATAATTGTAATTAATCCACTTGCAGTTCTGAAACAGGCAAAGAGAAATGCGGGATAATGTTAACTTAAAACATTCCTCAATTTGTTTCTACTGAAGTAATATTTAAATAATTTATAATTTGCTATCATCTTTGTTTATTCTTAACTAAAATGGTTTGTAGTTACAAGTATAGTTCTACGTAAGGCCTAATTAGGCGGTACATAGAAATGGACTCACATGAGATGAAATCGTTAATGAAAAAGGAAAATATTACAAAACGGAATGTAATATAAAACCGGGCCAAAAAAGAAAATTAATTTAAATTATCTGCCCAATATATTACCTTTGAAAGCCAAAAGCTTTTTTGTTTTTGTTTTACCTTTAATTAATGTGTTCCAATTGTTTCAGTAAACTAAATGCTATTTTATTTTACTGAAAGGTAAATGGGTATTTCTAAAAACATTACGAAAAATCAGTATGATTAGCAATGCCTAAAACAATTGAATTAAAAACCTCTCTGGATCAATATATATTAGAAATAAAATTAGCAATTTCTGTGTAGACAAAAACAATAGCTAATGTAATATATTTTTATATTCATTTATTTTTAAGCACATAGTAAAATTATATATTTCTTTTCATATTCTTCAAATTCTAAAGTTTGACATAGTTTGACATAATTTACGTAAGGTGCACTGAAAATTTCTGAAAATAATTAGAAAGAAATACTATGAATGGTCAAAAACGAATTTATGGTTTTTCACAATATTCTCCGTTAGCATAAATGCACTTTTTCATAAGAATAAATAAATTTTGAAAACATTTATGCCACTTCTCCCTGGCAATGTTAAATAGATTTTTTGGCCATCGTCGTTCTGAACTATTCAGTATTTGCTTATCTCATGCATTTATTTAATGAGATTAATCACCACGGCCTAACTTTACAGTTGATTTAACATTTAAGTTCTACTTAATACAATAAGTGAAGCTTGATAATCTTTTAGAGCTATCGTTTTTCCGTTTGTTACAGCGTATCGCTTGTAAAATTACGTAACATCGCAACAACTAATCGTGTGGCCAGCTTAATGGTTAATTCAACACCGCTACAAAACCAGACACTTGTTCACATTCCACAGCTTAACTTTCATATATTGGTTATTAACCACTATTTGATCACGGGCAAATACTTTATAATCTTATCGCTATAAAGAGCGCACAATGTTTCATTATTTCAAATGAATGTATAGATTTTTCTTCTACAATAATAATTGCTTACAATAATTAAGTCGTGAATAAATATTTTCAATTATCGCTTAGAAGTATTATTTTAATGCAAACTTAATTATATTAACTAATATTTTAACAGAATGCATGCAGTAAAAACATTATAATTTTTACATTCATTATTAATTTTCCAATAACTTTCATAATCTACATCAATATTAACAAAAAACCAGTTCAAAATTTCAATCACTAAGATCCGTATAAATAAACAAGCAAATATTATATTCGTACGAAATGCATCAACCGAAATGTCACTGAACCCGTTATTTAATTATAAAATCACATTTCTCCGAGTTCTACGCGTATACGACAGGCTTGAGTCTGTCCAAACCGCTCTGCTATACACCAACGAAAGTGAAGGTGGTTCGTGAACGAGGCCGGGCGTGCGGTCGCGTATCGCGTTAGATGAAGACACTTATCTCGTCAATGGGCCCAATCATGTTATTGGTTAATATGAATATTTAACTTGATACACAGGAATTAAGTTATCGGAACAGGTTCAGAATGCTCTCTCTAGTTTCGTCATTTCATGCTCACGGTGTAGGCGTTACTTTGAATTTTTGAGAAATTCACGCATCGGACAAGGACAGAGATGAATCACAGCACAACAGCCAAAAGAGGTTCGGTTTCCGAAAACTATTAAAAATAACTGGACCAGACCTGAATACATGTGGAAAGGCTTAAAATCCAAATAGTCCAGTCTGCAATATAAAAAACAGATTCAAGGAAAGTCTGTCTCGAAATTGGGATTGTTTAAAACAGATACAGCAAAAGATATAAAAAACCGATTTCTTATAATGTCAAAAACTTGACGTCAAAAATTGCCTAATGTTATTTGTCAAAAATACTTTTTTATGTTTATTTTAATTGCATATAATATTTATGCTGTACCATCTAATTACTGTCAAGAGTGAGAAATCAACACGTATATGTAAATAAATTTTTTTTAATTGCGGATTTAATATTTTACACAAAATATTTTTAATTTAAAATAATGCCATTTTCACAAGCAAAAATTATATGTCACTATTCCTCAATACGGTTGCAGAGAGCTTTGAAGGTGTAAAATATCGAGAAGTTTAAATAATAACATAATGAGCTCAAGGCAATCGAATTATTACTGATGTTGGTAGACCGATGTTATAGGTATATGAAACAGAAGAGAAACCATATTTTTTTTGGTTTTATACATCGTACGCTTTTCGAGAAGAAAACGTTATACCTTATCCCAAATCTATTGTTATTTCTATTATATTGTATTGTATCCCTATTGTATTGTATTGTTACACATTTAATACAGTCAGTACAGGTCGATATGAAAGACTTTTGAGGTCAATAAAATCTTGGCATTCATTCTTGTTGTTCTATTAACATTTGATCATTATTAAACATATTATATGTAATATAAAACATATTTATCACTTATTAAAACTTTTAAAGTAATGCTCGCATTGAAGCATAAAGATATGTTTTTAGAATAAAAAAAAAATAATTAATATTCCCTTAGCATTTGAGGGCGCAAGGTTTTTGTTATTGAACACATCCTTTTACTCTTTCAACTTCCGACAATGTTATTTCAGATTAAGGGATTGAATTAAACCCTACACCCATCACGTTATGATACTGTTGGTACATATTACATGTTCGCTCCTAATTAAGAGTCGTATGACGTGCACTAAATGTGGCATAAGAAAAAATATCTTTTCAACAATTAACTTTGCTACGTTCAACCCAATAATTTCTCGCATTGTTTTGAGCAATAATTGTGTTTTCAAACACATATAGAAAGAAAACATTGTTCATGCGAGAGTATTTCACGGTTTATACGCCTCCTTAAAATCTATAAAAATCGATTTTGACGTGACAACGTCTTAAATTAGGTTGCGGCTGGGAGTCACTTTGAAAAAGTGTAACGCTCGGTAACGTAACGATGAGTCACCGAACGAGAGAGGCCCGCCGAATGCTTGCGTCTCTCCCACTCAACTATGATCGGTCTGCCGCGCGCAGCACTAGAGAATTAGTGCATAGCTTGCAAATGTATTGCAAGTTATTGTATGTATATTTGTATATAAATACGTATGTATGTGTAAAGGTAAAAATAAAATTTTGTTAATATGAAATTTAGTGCGAGATTCTTTGTATAAATTAATGTTTTAAATATAATTCTTTGTATAAATAAATGTTTTAAATTGTTACTATTATTTCATCCTTCTTCCTACTATACGAATGAATATTCACATTAAAATGATTTTACCATTCAAAGTCGTTGTCACGTAAAACTTTCGCCCGTATACCGACTTTACAGGCAACCAAATTTTTATTTAGAGTATTATCTCGCCTTAAGTGCTTCTTAAATCCTAAACTGCTAAATATCTAATTAACAAAACACGTTTTTATAAATATATCCTATAAAATTTTAAGTGATTTTTGAAGTTATAATTCATTATTCAAATTGTATGAAAAGATTAGAACGTATTTTAGTAAGTTACGGAAGTTGCGCGCGCCGTTGTTGGACACCACGAAGTTAATTTTAAAGAATTAATTGACAATGCACGCGTCGCTTGTTATAAACGTAATATCGTAAACAGACATCGAGTGGTAACAAAATAAATATATAATCACTAGCGATCACCCGCTCGCTTGCTGGACGTAAATTTAAATTTAGCAATTTTTTTATTATTCAATTGCGTCTCCGATTTCGCTCCCGTGAGCATAGATTAGAATGAATTCCTTCATCTTCTATATCGGCTGATTTTGCTGTCAGTTTTGATTGCGATCGCGGTTTCATTATCGATGTCAATTCTGGTTCCATCGTCGGGTCCAGTCCCCGTCCCGCGTTCGATTACAGTGCCGCTCTCGATACCGATCCTGATCCTCCTTTGGGCATCAATGGTACTCAAATTACGATTTATACTGGTACGGACATCGAACGACAATGAAATGTATAAATACCATTATTACTGGTATTTATACATTTTATCATTAAATATAATAATGTAACCTTATTATATTAAAGTTATATCGTATTTGACGACATAATATACCTCTATGCAAAATTTGATTACAATCCGTCCAGTTGTCAATATGACAAATATCCACACAAACATACCATTACATTTTTATGTTATAAATAGCCTATAACCATCTAAAAACGATTCCACGTCGAATAGTCAAAGTTCCAATCACAATCCGTCCAGCCGTCGGCGTAGGACAAACATCCATGCAAACGTACTTTTGTATTTTTTATATAATAAATGGCCTATAACCATTTACGAACGATTTCGTAGCCAAAGGTCGCATTTCCATACTGACACGATCAGTAGATTTTCCGTGATTGAGCCTCAAAAAAAAAAAAACTTCATTAAATGTATATATACAAATATTCATGAATTATTATGTATATGACTGATATTTTATATTGTTAATATTTATATTTATACACTTTTAATTTTATTATATATGTATTATTTTACTGTGCAAATTGTGTATTCATTTTTAAGGCTATAGTTATGTATTATTTTTCTAAGAAATAAAATTAAATTTATAAACGACGCGCAAAATAATACATCAGATACTTAAATTTGTCACAAAATACGTATGTCCGAGTTGTAGATGATCCTGAATTCGAAAGATATATATCAAGTTCATAGTAACACACTGCGTTTTTTAAACAATCTTGAATTTAAAATAACATTGTATTTACATTTTTGGTCTTTTTTAAAATTATCTTTTTTTCATTGCATGTGATTCTGCATTTCGCAATATTTAATTGTATTTCGACAGATGTTGATAGGGCGTGGGTTGGACCTTAATGGATAGGTACTCTGAAACTGTATTGACTTGTCAATCTCTTTTTGTAACAGCGGAGTATCGAAGCTGATATTTCTGTGTTAATTTTTCAGGAAAATTTTAGCATTTCCGATACGCGAATGATATTTCAATCCGATTTTTATGAAACGGAAAGGAGTATAAGTCGGAAAAACAATTGTAAATTTTATAAAACAAACCTTTTCATAATAAACCTAACGATTATTTTGCATAGTCAATAAATAATATCTTAGGTACAGTTGTATAATACATAACAATTTTGTTATGTAAATCATATTTAATTTCCTATTATTGGGTGAAGCAGTGTTTTCGTTTTTTTCATAAGCGAATAAAAAATGTTTTGTAACCTTTCAATTCAATGAACTTATAGTATCGAGCTACGAAATAAACGCAACGAGTGTCTTACAACATAGCTTCTCTAATACATTCAAATACAATTAAGGAGTCTAGTTGCAAACGCAGAAAAATTTACGAGGATGTGTTCATGTGGGTCGTTCGCGAGAAATCACAAACAAGTTACAACACACTTCCCGTTTTCCATACCAAATCAAACAGACAACACGCGAAATGCTGCATGGAATAAAATCTAGCCCAAAACGGCCCAAATTAAGAATTTGAGTTAGTAAGAAATCGAGATCACAGAATAAATTGACAAGAAGTACGAGATAAAATAAAATATAATGGATAAACGAAAGAATTAAAAAAAAAGCCTCCGCGCGGAAGAAGTGAAACTTTGTAATATGGAAATGAAAATGGGAAGGGCTAGAAATTGCATTTTTCGTCGCACGTTACAATTGCGAAAAACAATTGCGAGACGAAATCTACCGACTCACTCTCTTTCTCTCTCCTACTTTCTACCTTTGTGTATCTTTCTTTCTCTCTCCTTCTTGCATTGGAATATTGAACGCTACTCGTTGCTAACGTTTGCGCCGGCCTGTAACAGATATACTACGCGCATGCGTTCCAGTGCCACGCATTCACTCTCGCTCTGTCTCTTTCTATTCTCCCTCCTTAGGAGCGTTGAACGTTTAACGCAACAGTGCTTTCATATCCCCTCCATGGTAGCGTTAAGCGTTTAACGCAACCTTGTTCGAAGTCGCATTAGAAGTTTAACTTCAAAACAGTTTTTTTGCTTTCACTTTAACATCGTAGCGGCGAAACCAATACTGATAAATGTGGTGTTAATAGATCACTCTTTATTACTCGCATTTGATAATACAAATTCTGAAATGTCAAATGGCGAACATCTCTCAACAAATAAGATGATAATGGGAAAACATCATCTAAGCGTTTTCAATATAATTAATTTGAATTAAATGAAGGTTATACCGTTCTAAAAGCGATCAAAAATAATAATAAAGTTATAAAATAGTGAAACCAAGCTACTCAAAATGCCAAACCGAGTTGTCACGCGCCGCCTAAGATGATATCCACATTATAAAAAAATTCTCGAAACTATAGCTTTATAATTCTATCCGCTACGCTCAGTTACAGAACCGGGACTTGTGTTACACTTTTTAGTAGGCAGATTTTATTCACACGATTTCCTAACCTAAGAATTTCGCGCAAAATTTTGTAATCTTTACGACGTAATTGTAAAAATTTCCGGTAATTAAATGAGAAAACGGCACTCCAAATGCTCACATCAAAAGCGTAAAGATCGAAATAGAGATTGCAGTTTATAGCAATGATTATATCTTTGTGAACTTACGTTATAAACCCTAGTGCAACAGAACTCCAAACGTAATAAAAAGGCTGACAAAGCCCGTAACTACACACAGCTCTGATTTGAGTGTTTGATCTATTATTCTATGTTCTAAGCACATAGATTTTGTTAAATCAACTTTGTTAATGCAATCGTAAAGGACTTAATTACTGCTTCCATGATAACTTTATATAATCAATGTTACATTTAAAATAAACTTAAAAAAAAAAAACAGTAAAACCCTATCCAAATTCAAGTTATATGTAGTAATGTTTACGAAGCCACACACGATACTCTCGATATAATTTTCCGCAGAGTACTTTGTACGTCTCAGTATCTATCTCAGAGAGCGTTTACTTAAATAATGACCTTACGTAGGAGCGCATGAGCACGCGATCCCGAAGTCCACGATCTGTTGTCTATCCTATCCTCATATAACAATATCCTTCTACCCTAACCTCAAACCCTCAATATTCTTCGTACATTTTTCCCTAAATGATCACGGAAATGAAAAAACACACTAAATTGCCAGGAAATCCCTCCCCAGACTCGGCCCGGGCAATTACATCGCGAATAGGGAGGAGGCAAATTTCCGTACACGGGCAATCGGAAGTTACGCATTCAATCGCGGCGGCGAGGTGCGTCGCCGCGTATGGATCTGTTCAAAATATACACAATTGACGCCCGCCGATTTTTTATATACACAACGTTATTTAAAACTCTTTTAGCTTTCCACAGATCAATAACGTCTTCAAACATGATCCCGATGTCGGTCCCGTCCTCGATTCAATACCAAAATAACACATATTCTTTCACCGAAAACACACATGATGCCGCTATCTTTTTAATATAAAACCATCTCAGTTTCGCTCCTAATCCTGATAACGATCCTGCTCGTGATCCCTATCCTGGATTGATTTTGAAATCGAGCCTCTCTTGAACATTGTTTTTACCGATAACCAATCGATATAAGTATAGTTCTATTGTCACGCAAACGAAGTTGTGAGCAAAATTTAATATCTTTATAGACTATAGTCTATACAGTATTCTGATGTATAATTTATAATTCTCTTCAGTCGTTAAAACGTGGTTGAGTAACAAACGTTCAAAGATATAAATTTTCACTTTTGTAGTGTTAGTAGGATTTTTAATGAATATTTATTAAAAATATTGTATTTTTTTATAATAATCAATAGACCAATTTTTGTTTCTATAAATTAAATAAATATATTAATTGCATTAATTTATTTCATCATGCCTGTTATTTCTGTAACATATATCTGAAGGAACTTCGTTTCAACTAGGTGTCCCACAACACCTCTAGTTTAAATTTAATTTAGGTGCTTATGCCCCAGATACGTCCAAATCACTCGCGAAGCAAGACATGTTTTAGATTAATGTGAGAGCCATCGTAACGAAATGAAACAGAAATTAAAGCATCGCCATATTAAGTAATTTAAATGGATAGGTGGGTGTAGAAAAGGATAAATATGAGAAAATCGTAGCTAAATTTGAAGATAAAAGATATAAAAGAATGAACAAGAATGATGATTGCCTTCTCCTACTGTGCCATAAATTTAACTTATATGTGACAAACAGGCCCACTATGTTTGACCATAAAGGAATGCACTCTTAAACTCGGTTGAGAGGATCAGACAAAAGTATGATAGACTCTTTATTTGCAGATGATCGGTTAAGAGGCAATTTTGCGGACACGGGACGGTACCTTGGCGTCAATGCTGCTACGGACCATTTCTTAGAAGTCTGTTGAATTAAAGCTTTATGCCAGCGTCGGCGACATCATGCAACGATAGACTTAATCAAATTTTCAATAGAAGTAAATTAACTTCTGAAATAACAAATAGAATAATTATCATTTAACTATCCATAATAATATATAAAATTGTACATACCATATTTTCGTTATATTTTGTTATAAATATTTATTTCAGGAAGCACTTAATTTATAGTTACCACTTTTATTATGGTTTGCTATTGATAGAGAGTCTTTATTTGTTTCTCTAAACTAATCTCCGGTAAGGTTAAATGAACCGAAGTCAAATCTTCATCTGATTATTATGAAACTGGAACCATGTTGTATCAGAGAACGTGAACGAATCTTTGAAAAAAGCTGATGTTTGTACCCAATTTCATGTGCGTTCATTTATTATTGAAGCAAATTACTAGTCATTTTTAAAATTTCTTCACTAATAGCGATATCCCTGAGTAAAATAGATTGTTAGCTTTTCAGCTTAGTTTCATCTACATTTATGCTATTATAAGTTCAAAACCCTTTTCACTCATGAAAAGCTACACTATCTCCAGTAATACAGTTTAAATTTTATTTTAATGCTAGCATTGGCCCTATTTTTGAATAAAATTGCAAACAGGAATAAAAGTAAAATTGAGAATCGCGCCCGAGAGGAATCGTAATTGAGAACACAACCAATGACGAGAACGAATGTGGGAGTAAAATTAGAATCAAGAGTGTGATTTTGATCAAGAATTTAAAGCGGGACTGGTATCGAGATTGGAACTAGAAATTGGACTAGAAATTGGAAAGTGGGACTAATTGGCATCGTGAGCAGGACCGGGATCGGAATCAAGAACGAAATATAAAATGAAGGAATTCATTCTGAGTCCACGAGGGCGGGCGAAAGCTAGTGATTATATATACGTCTAAGGTTACAGCCGTCATCCCGATATTTTTCGATAAGAAAACAAATTCCTACAGATACATAAACGCGACAATCTCCTAACAGTACGTGTTGCCAGCACGGATGCCACACAGGATTCTTTATTGATGATCTCATAAATAGGCTCAGGATCGATTATCATGCGATGAAAAGAGCCACACTGGAAGTTTCTTGCCTAGAAGAATTAAGTTTGAAAAGAAGAAATTCATAGAAAAACCGGAGTAAGTAACAAGGACAACCTTGAAAATCTGTCTACCGATGCGTCTATAATTTGATATGACAACTGAACAATGCAGCCTCATAACCCCTTTCCGCCCTATTTATTTTAACGCATGGTTGAGAGTTTGTGATTTTAATTTAGACGTGGGTCTAAAGGTTTAGTCGTTGCCCATATTTTTAACTGATGCTGCACACGGTTTAATGATAATAATTTTGAAAATTATAGGATTAATACTTCCCTACCTCATATCATAACATCTAGAAAAAAAGTAAAATTATTTTCATCTGTTTAACTTTCTACCTCCAAAATCCTCCAAATTTGTAAATGCGTCAACTTTCTCAAATTATGCTTTATTGCTGTGTCAAATTAAAAATTGCTATAACTATCTCTTCGACAAAAACGTACACAAAAGATAGCAAACAATCAATTTCTCAAGGGTTCTGTTATCATCGTACATTGTAAACATCTAAAAATATTCTAGTAATTATACAGTTATTTAAATTAAATTGTACTATAATCTCAGCGTTGATATACAATATTGCACTAGTACTAACTAAACGCTATAAATTATGTTATTATCATACGAAAGGCAAACCTTAATTTACATCAGCCGAGTTAGCATTCGATCTTAGTCAAAGTCAGCCGCGAAAAGTTGAAGTAAAACGATTAATGCCCTGCACCGCTAATATCATGAGTACTTGTTCTCCTAACTGAGTAGCCTATTTCCATATTGGCAATACTTTAGCCTGGTAAGGAAGGAGTATATATCAAGTATGTATTTTATTCTCAATAGCTTCTGTCGTCGGTTTCGCGTGTACGCAGAATATTTTTATGTATTCTTTATACTTGTCCCAATTTGAATCGGAACCTATTTTCGATCTCTCTCAATCCAAGACCCAGTCTTAAACGCGATCTTGGTCGCGATGCTAGTCCCGATTTCTGTCCCAATGAATGAAGCGACGAAAACGACTGGCTGCCTTTATGTTTGCTAATAAAAACTCCTACATATATCCAAGTATTTACTTGTATGTTTCTCTTTCGCAAAAAGAAATCCTTAATATTTAAAGTGGTCTATCGTAGTTTATGGTTTTATTCAATTTGCAGCAATCTTTCTGAGATTTCAATAAACCTATTTCCTTGGACTAAAACGCAAAGAACTGCCACGCTCCATTTTCAACATCTAGTTGTTGTCGTAATTTAATACTACAGAATTCTTCGATTTTGTTCCTAGTACCTTTCGCAGTATGTCATTCCAGCATTGTCGTGAAAGAGCACCTGTTTTCGGTTTACTAAAGCGGAATATCATTGCGATTAAACCTCATACATTTCAGCTGTCCACTATATATCTCGGAAACCTTCACAATTCCGTAAATATTGAATAAGACTTATCACTCGGATCGACCTCTTCACGGCGGGCTCAGGTAATTGCCCCTTATCGAACACTGACTTTCATGTTTGGATTGTTTACATAAATCTCTTTTTCATTGCAAGCAGCTGTTTTCATACTTTCATCCGAAGTTTTTCTTGAATTTCGATTCGACAACTTTTACAAGTCTTACCCGATGATTACATGCGGCTGTTGATGTCTTAAGAAGGTCCACAAAGGCGTTCAGTATTCAGCGAGTGCTGCTTTGAGTTCATTTTCTACTGGTTCCTTTGTAGTTTCAATATCCCACACTTATCTTATCCGGATACAGCATTAAATCATCTCTCTTAAAGAGAACAAACCAACGCTGTGCTGTTCGGCCATCGACTACATTTTCTCCTTCAATATCGCATATCTAGCTCGCTACCGTGGATGCATTAATCATTTGTTTACAAAAGTGTCTTAAGGATATATGAATTTCATATTAATCGCTCTCCTTATGTTTTATTATGGAAACGTCTTGCTCCGTCAATTGACACACAGTATTATTAATAGAAAATCAAACAGTTGCTCTTTATAGAAATAATGATTAGTTGTAACAAGTTATGACATGTATGAAAAGAAGCGCTTGAGCCATGAAAGCTGAAATTACGTATGAGACTCTCAGTAGTTTATTTCTATAGCAATAATGATGATTTTATCGTTTTGTAAATTTTGAATATGTACAGTCTCTGAGATTTATCAATAAAACAGCTTAGTTAAAAATAAACAGAATACATTACAAATCACTCATAAAGGAAGCTTATAATTTATAATAAATTAACAACACAAAACAAAATTTCAATGATTACTATATACGTAGTTTTAGTTATTTTTAATACAAGTTTTATAAATTGCCCATAAACTATTATTATTGTCCGTTGTCACGAGTTTGTAATCTTTACAACGTATTTATAGCCGCTGTTGATAAATTTCGCAAATACAATAAATATGTGATGTGAAAGCGACTTTGTACGATCATACATAAGTTGAATTTTGGAAGCGTTACTGGTTACAAGAACTTGTTTTACCTTCTATTTAATTTTTTCTTTTTTTGCAATTTTGAAACGGTTGCAAATTTATGTAAATTGAGTTCATTATTAGTACATTAAATTGTACATAAGAAGATTTCTATCGTTACCGCTTGTTGCAAAAATGTATTCTATAAATATATTATTTCTCTAATAACAAAATTAAATGTAGAGAAATACATTTTTAATTACCTCCGTTGGTTTGTCTCTTTCTTTATTTTTGTGATTATTTCGATATTGATATAAACAAGGTATTACAACACAAACTTTCCGAAAATACATGTTATGAACATCGTGTTTTTCCTATATAATGCATAAAAAAATAGAATCTTTTTAAATTATAGCCATGTCGACATATATGAATAAACTATATAACTTCAAAATTTTGCTATAATTCGTTTAGCAGTTTTTTCGTGAAAGAGTAACAAACATCCATTCATTTTTGCATACATTTTCTTTTATATAGTAGTGGGATTTATACCTGTATATATTTTAAGCATTATGCGATTTACATTTATGTATGTTATATAAAAACCGCTTACATTCAAAATGCTATCACTTAAAAACTTCACTTTATGGTAATTTGTACGAATAACTACATCGATTCAACTATACTATTCAAGGATTCAATGAGACCAGGCGCTTACAACAGCGAAGATTGTAGCCCCGTGTGAATGGAAGAAAAAATTAAAATACTGCGGATCTAATTTAAGCGATGTTCCGTATTTACTAATTTTTTATAAATCTAAATTAAATTGTACACATCCTCTATAGTGTTGCAATATAAGAGAAGTAACATTGCTGACTGATTTTGTTAAACATACCATCTATTTATTAATATTTTCTCAATCATATTCTCCTCTTTTTTTGCGTTTAAATAGGTGCTTCGTCCCTTTTTTATCGTTAAATAGTTAACAACAAAAATATATATTCTCCTATACACTTGCATTTTTAAACAGACAAGAGCCGCGACACGCAGACGCACATTCCCAAGTGATCCGGGAAACGGCGAGTTTTGCAACAGCGGCACGGAACCCCAAAACGAATTCACCTCCGAAGCCCGCGCGCGGTGGGGCAGCGAGCCCGCGAGGTTTCTTCGTGTGGTGCGCCGAGACGTAGTCGTTTTTGAGCTGCAGCCTTCAGTGACCGCGTCGGAGCCACTCGCCGTTGCGCGCACACAGCGCACTGCATCGTAAGTGATATTTTTTAGTGCGTGACTTCTTTTTTTTCTTCTCCTTGATTCGCTCTCCTCCGATGATAATAATATCTATTTTCACTTTCGTCGGACGCGCCACGTGAGTGCTTTTGAGTTACAACCGTATCGGCTTCACTTTCGTTCGGCCCGCTGGTTATACGTATAATTTTTTGTTGTAGATTAGTTAGATAATTTGTACATCGTGCAGCTTATATTAAAATGCACGTTGAAGGAATAAAAGAATGTAAGGTGAAAAAATAATTTAAGAAATACTGATTTATATCCGGGTATATTAAGCGTAATGTAAACAATTTATTTGTATTTTATGTATTAAGATTTTATGCTTTGAAACGCTTTGCGAAAGACTAACTTGGCCAGCATTTTATGCTGCTTCAGCGAAGGTTTTTATAACACAAACGGTACGGTAGTTAATAGTAAAAACTAATAGTTTTACAAAATCTAATTTGAGAACTGCCCTATCTTTCGGTTGTTCTAAATTTAATTCTTTTTACAATAGAATCCTGTAGTTCTGCCATTTCGAAATTTCATTTTAAATAATAAAATTTTAAATTATTAATTTTTAAAAACAGAAAATATACCCAAGATTAAAATAAATTCACTACCGTCTTACGAAGCATTTTTCGTTTTGAGTGTTAATGAAATATCGATGGGCTTCTTTAAAAAGCCCATCGATATATTCAGGATTTAATTCAAAATTTGACATACCAAAAACATTGCGTATTACAAATAAAATACAATATACAATCCAAAGTGCTACATTGTTTGTTTCCGTGTAATGAAGATGAATGAATGTATGACACGAAAGGACATACAAGGATCCGCGAGGTTTTGTGCCTATAGATCTCTGTACATCCGGTTTCACAGATCATTTTTTTGGAAAATAAATACAGAATGTGTATTCAAAACGTATTTTGTATTTGCGCTTGTTATATGTATTACTTACAAAATCAATTGTTTTTTTCATCTTGAAGCATGACCCCAAAGCAACCCAAAATAAAAATACTGAATGAACAATCACTTTTTGTTATTTTTCGGCTACTCGAAAACGAAAGAATTAATCGCTTCCTAAGATTTTAGCTGGTTTTACTAGCCTTTGTTTAAAACAGTTCTTTTTTATTCTAACAAGACTGTAACACCGAGGAAAGAGCTAGATAAAAGTTGAAAAAGCTTTGTAACTTCACGCCCGGTAAAAGCAAGTTTGACTCGTAATTTCGAATGAGACAGTTATAGCTATTTTTATTTAAATTGTAACGCCATTTCGAATTAACGACCGCTGCATTCATGTTGATGAAATCGTAAAATATTTTTTGAAGTTTTTCATATTTAAAATTTTATAAAATATTCTTCTGACAAGAAAATACATCTCGTTTATGCCATTAAAAAATATCACGAAATTGCCTAATAATTTTGTAGCAATATATTAGATTATTTTCGTGTCGTGTAAATGTAAATAAATTGATATGAAACATGTACCGCTGCAAATTGTTACGTCACGGTAAGAAAGTCTTATTTATCCGATCGGGACTGTAATTTATATGCGCTCGTAAAAATTTCAAATATTAAGACTACATAAAAAGAACATAGAATTAATTTATTTACGATAATATAAATAAATGTGTACATTTACGCTCATTTATTGCGAACCAAGCGAAATTTGTCTATCATAATAGTAATGTTATGAGGTGTGCCTTGACATCAGATACATTTTTGAAAAATTGATTAGTATTGGCTATTTAAGCGGGTCAGAATTTAAAAATAATAATCTGTTTGTTTGTTATTCAATTACGCAAATAAATTATTTCAACTATAACGTCAACGATTTCGATTGTATTTTCATATTTTTGGGACCAATTTAAAAACCTTTTCATTCAATTCCATTCGGTAGAATTGGAGATTATTCGTCGTATTCTGTATTCCACGCGGGCGGAGTTGCGGAGCTAAACACGAGTCAGTCCAATAGACGACGATATTTTATCACTGCTACATTCTGCTGGACAAAAGAAAATACTTTTCGATAGAGAGACATACTTAAGTCTTCGCTCGACTGAAGTCCGTGGCACAGGTGGCGTTTAGCCGACGGCGGCCCGCACGAACTTGCATCCCTACATGTGTAACACCGCACGAATAGCCAGCGGAAACGAGAACAGGGATAAAAACAGAATATATTCTGACAAAGGACTGTGGAGCTTGCTTGCTTCGGGCGAGGCGAGAAAAGCTTTATCTTAAAATAGATCTTGAATAAGCCATCAGTTGAAATACAATTGTAGGTGTAGACGCTACAGGGATTCTTAGAATGTTGCTTTCGGTCGCGATAGATACACCTACTAGAAAACGTATTGCATTGAATATTTTTATTGAATACAACTTATCATATTTGCATCGTTTATAGTCGGAGTTTATAAATTATGAGACTTAAATTGATACTAATTATTTTGTGATTTTATCTAAGTAAATAGAATAGTCTCCCGCAAGTGAGAAGTTACGCTCTCTCAGAGTTGTGATGCAGGCAAGTTTTACCGCTCGAGGCGATCGGACGATGTGCCAATTTGTTCCTACGTCTCGTATAATCATGCTTATTGCGATGTTTATTAACTTTTCCTTGCCTCGTCACTATAGCCGTTTTCTTATATTAAAATTTTGCTATGCGATAAAAATAAATTACTCATCACGTTAACTAACAGTATAGTTTCGTACATAAACTCTGGATTAGATAACACATTTCGATAAATCATTTTCTAAACGGAAGCGTTATAAAATTACGAGCCAATCTCATAATAATATTTTCCCTGTTAACCTTTGTTGCCGTAAAACATAGTAATACTGTTTTCTTTAAATACATAAACCTTTAAAACGTTGCCGTAGTCGTGTAACGACCAAAATCGTACACCGGAAATGACCAACTGGCGAAAATTTCGAATTAGATGTAATTAACAATCAGCATAGAAGGAGTTTTAGCGAACGGGCGAATGCGGCAATGGATGGTGTTTTTTTTTTTTATTCTTTCGAGCTCATTTTTTTTCTCCCGCGCATTGTACACGCGCCTTACGTATTCTAACGGTCGACGGCACGCGTCCGCTGAGCGGAACCCGGACACTTACGTTACGTAACGACGCGCGTTTCAAACGGACCAAATAATTTCACCAGCCAATGACCGCGCGGTCCGATTCGCGATTTTTTCGTTTAGTAGCGGACGCTCATGCGTGCGCCTGCGGCGTAAAGCTTTAACGAGGGTGTATACAAACGAACGCATGTGAAAGTTATTTAACTGGACAACGGCGTACGCGAAGAACAGAAGGACGTCCGCGGTTCGGCCGTGAAACTGACGCGGTACGGGCAGTCCGAAATCCATTTCCGTGGACGATGCGCGTTCGTCGTCAGTCGCCGCGTGTACGCTGTTACACCGGGATCACGTCGCTGTATTCCTCTGATGAATTATCGCGTCCACTTCCACGGACGCGCTTCGCTTTCGAACGTCCGCCGGCGCCCACCGACCGGAGTCAAGAATACGCTTTGTGCGTACGTACAATACGGCAAATACGTAGAAACTGTTTGTATAAAAGACTTCGCGTATCTCTAACATTTCCCGGTATACATTTAGAGGTGGCGTATTTTGAGATTATTTGTCCGGTGGGAACCTACAATATTTTGTAGCTCTTCGTGCTTAAAATGCCTTTTTATTCGAAAAAAAGAAAATGGAAATAGAAGATAGTATACTTGTTTGTTTAAATATATTCGCATCTTGAACATTAACAGGACAATAATTTTCAATTTTCAAATAAATTTAAAACTGTTGTGGACTTTAAATACTTTTGTGTTTGTATATAATTAGATCTCAAAATGATTCCACGTTTCACAAAATAGACTTTGGATGTAAAAAAGAAAACAAAACTATTCGGTAGTGTTTTTTTTCTTTACATCCATGTTTGTTTTCACGTTTGTTTAATGAAAATATTTTCATAAAAACCACGCAATTAAAAAAAAGGACTGGTTTTCGTAGAATTTGCACCAATCGACAAAGCTCATATAGTTTAAAGACTGTTCTAGATTTTGAAATCAATCAACAGATTTGTTTTTTTAGTTAGTTATAAAAAAAATATTTTTCTCTATGGCTTTTGACTTTGACAACTCTCAAACAAATAAAGTGACTTTGATGGGATTCATATAATTATAAACTGCTTACCAAGTTCAAGAATAACTAAATAACGAAATAGATCTGCTCATTAGCTTAAAAAATGATGAAATAAATATATATGTACCTGTGAAGATGCTTTTCAAAAGTATATTTTTGATAGTATTAACAAAACTACTTATTCGATCGATACACGCTTGAAACGCTTATAAACACAAATAAGTATTTCCGAATATCACATCGATGAACTTAATCGTCACAAAGTTGTAACGCATTTAGATTTGAAACATAAAACAGCTTCCCGTAATTTCAAATATTTACATCTACGTTGAGACAAACCAAAAGTTCAAATGTAATTTATAATATGTACAATTTATTAATGTAATCTGTAAGATTTGACAGATGATGTACGGATAATCTGTCAAATCTTACTTTCACGAATCACGTATTTACATATTTGAAAAACGACATTATTTTAAAACCTTTTGTAACTTAGAATTTATTTAACGGGTTTCAAAGGTACTTCATTCCGTAAAAAAATGCTTGTAATATTAAAACATATTAAAGCATACAAAACATATAAACCATTTGATTCAACTTTTTTTTATTAGAAAATATTTATATTAAATATCTAGCTTACTAATACATGGTCTTTGAAATATTCAAATACATAACTTATATATTTAAAGGAATTGAAAAACTGGAACAAGTAAAAGAATCTATTTATGTAGGCATATGTTTAGAAATGACGGTAAACGTATATGATGCTTGAAAATATAGTAATTATAATAAATGGGGAAAATAAAGGGTATTGTACCTCGTTTGCTGATACGGGTAGTAAAAGTATTTCAGGGCAAGCCCATTTGATTACCCACTATGGAGTTTTGAGCCCTAAGCTCAGTACAGTGGAAGAAAGACGAAAGTAGATTTAATGATTTGGAGATGCATTTCTTACGTGGGCGCATAGGGTTACTCTAAAAATAGATTCCTACGCATATATTTTAAGGCAATTGATGTTAGAGAATGGAGTAGTTCGAAGGACGATCTAGTGACCAGAGTAATACAGCGCTGCGGTGATTTGGTCACCTGATGAGGATGAATGAAAGTTGGCTGACGAACAGACATACAAAGCGAATGCGTGGGTTAGAAAATTGGGCTAGAGATACTTTGCAAAAAATCTTTTGCACTCTGAATTGAAAATAGAGATACATTAAACGTGAAGCACCCGAAACTTACGGTCTTGTATGAAACGATAGATGGAAGTGTAAGAAGCAAGAGAGGTAATCTTTTCCTTCTGAAACTACATCGCGAATAGATATTTATAAACTATCTATTTAGATGCAGATAATAGATTTCTTATATTTAAGATTATTTTAATCTTTCTGTCGTAATAAAGAATCAAAAAAGAATGAACGATTGGTCAATAATACACATTTATATTATACGTCTTGAATATGTGTCATAGTACGCTCTATGAATCGTATCTAATAAAATTATAATAGACCGCGGTTCTTAAACGCAATATCAAATCGGCTTAAGCATTATCTGTTATTCAGTGCAACTTCCCTTCATTTCATTGCAGGATTGAGAAATCGGTTATAAATAAGTAGGCGGAGTTCGGCACAGCTTTACAATCGCTCTGTTTTGAAATACTTGCGTAAATGGTTTGCAAATTAACAACAATTAGTTCTCGTTTATACATAACACACGATATCGTTTTATGGAAAAAGACTTGCATCCGCCCAATTTATATACGAAGCGACACCGGTCGACCTTCTACGTTACCAACCGTAAAGAGGTGAACTAACTTAATGTTACAAACAGGAATTACGCTCCGAATAATAGATGAGTTGTATATCAATTTAAATCTAGAGGTCTACGAACTTTCTAAAGATGTACAGATAAACTACAGAAGTTAGATAATAAGCTCCACTTATTTGACCTTATAATAAATTTATTACGTACTTGAATCAGTGGTTATAAAAACAGCTTAAACAAGACTTGATTATATTTGTGAGTTAAAATGATTAAGAGTTTTTTCTGATCTTCGCTTGTTATTCGCGATCAATAAAACTTTCATGTAATTCTGATGATTGGACAGATAGTCACGTCATTGGTCAATATTTATTTATATTTTGTACGCAATTTCGATAACTTGATAAGCATTCATTACGATCTGTAGAATAATCTTGACACATCAACACAACACATGACACAACACATTTACGATTTAATATTACAATAAAAGGTATAAGCTTTAAGTAAATATTATAATACCTTACTACCTTTTTAATCTAACCTGTATCTAATAAAATATATTTTTATTAGATGTGGTTTAGACTAAAAGATTTTCATAAGTTCTAAATATAATAATTAGTAGTATTAACGCTTTAAGAAATATTGCATTGAATAGAGCAATTAATAAAATGGAAACTATGAATTTCTTTGTTTAGGACTATGAAAAGTCCTAAACAAGTCCTAAACACATGAAAGTTTGTTTAAGTAACAGACATTGTATATAACATAACTTGAAACTCTCATTCGTATGTATGGCTGATTGGTTTAATATTTTTACTCGTTTAAATACGATCTAAAACTTCCTTAAGCTTTGACAATGACAGCTTTGAGTGTTACTTTATATTATTTATAAGCATTAAATTACATAAACTACTTTACATTATCATTTTTAAGGTTTCTTCAAATTTTAATAAAATTCCACCTGCGTAAGTGCAAGAAATTAATTTTATATAGTTATCAATATGGAAGTTAAGGCTAATGTGCACAAAGCACAACAAACAGTGGTTAAAATTCTCATCTGCTTTCATTTCCATGAATTTTTGATTGGGAAAGTTTTTGACTGTTTATTTTTCGTTTCAATGATAAACAATAGGTTGAAAGCCCAAAGTTTTTAATTAAATCAATCAGTCCCTTTAAATATAAAACTTTGCCTTTTATAAGTTGAGAATTATTATCTAATTAGAAATTAGTTCGCAAGTGACTTCCCCGGGGCGCTGGATGAATTCTATTAAATCGAAGTATTTCCAAAATACTTTTCTCAGTGAAACTGTCATTTACAAGTTCGTAACAATTCTACTTAGAGGTATAATAAGAATTTATCTCTGAAGCATATATACTTTCTTAAGCACGTTATTAAGCAAGTTTTTAAACGACTCAATTTCTTCTTTTTCTTAAATTTTACAATTACACTACAAATTTCCAGTTCACAGTAAAGTTTTGATTACAAAAATAACTCCTATTAAAAATTTCGTCCGAATGGACAATAAACAATATATACATATTATAATTTATATACAATAGGTTAAAATATGTATTGTTTGATAAAATATTATTTTATTTGATAAAAACGACTTTCTAATTTATCGACTAGAATTAAAATTGTAATGTAATTCGCTTAGTTCATTTAATCTAAAATAAAATAAATCTCGACAGTGGGATGTTAAGCCCCGACATAATATATTGAACATTATTATCAGGAACGTCATATCAACGAATTTTCCTTAATTTACGTATCTTATAACAAAATTTTCAAAAACGGCTTTGTGTTATATCCAATCACGTAAAATGATATAGAGTGAAAACATTCAATACAAAAGTATAGACTACATACAAAGCGGCTTTACATGTAGAAAATTCAAACAAATAGTGACAAAAAAAAACAGGTCTGTCAAACGCGAGATGAACCAATAACTATAAATTCCTATGATAATTTATGTGCTTGTCAACATAATTCCATTACTACCATAACTTCATTTTAATAATATGAAATCGTGATTTTTTTTAATTGCCGTCTTATTCACTTGCCGACTCGCCGCCGCCTTCCCCTCACGGCTACTCATCTGTGTATAGTCGGTGCCTGCGCGAATAACAGGAAACATTCCTTCTACCCTCTAAATTATTAAAAAATATATATATAGATATATGTACTAGTAGAATTTATCTTATTTCATATTAAATTATATCATAATTAAATTTTTAGCCTTATTTTATGCAATCAACTAACGTGCGTGCATACACAATAAAAAAATATAAATATTAATACATTCAATTAACAAATGAACGGATTCAATTTTTTATTAATTGTCATTACAGAGCACTTCATTTATAATAAACAATAAGAAAACGAGTTTTCTAAGACAAAGTAAATTCATTTTACTTGAATTTTATTTTTCCGTTCACAATATGCACGGTTGTACAAAACGTGTCGAAATGACCAGTACAAGGTGCCTCATTATTTTCTGAATACGTAACAAGAAACCAACGCAATAATTTTTATCGCTCTTATAAAGTTTCGAAAACCTTTTTTCACGTTAATATACGATAATAAACCTATTATGCTATATGTTATATGGCCGTCTGTGTTTTTTTAATTGTCTGAAGTCGTTAAACAAGTCGTAAGGTGTCATCCTCAGAAACGGGTTATCTACATACATGGTTAATGAACAGCTTTCTAAGATGACTTTCCAAATGCAACGCTAATCCGTCGATATCAGTCAATAATGCACACGGAAAAAGTATATGTATCCCTCCTAATATTAGAAATGTGAATATAAGTTTGTTTGTTATGCTTTCACGCAGAAACTACTTAACCGATCATCATGAAACTTTATACACATATTCTCATGAGTATTAGGAAATATATAGAATACTTTTTATTGTTTTTTTATGGAAGGTAAAAAAAATATTTTGGCATGTATGATTGTTTGTCAAAAAATTTGAAATTTAGCAACTTCAAAGCCATCTAGCATTTCAGTAAGTATATATTTAACTAGCTTTCACCCGCCGCTCCGCTCGCATTGAAGCCCTTAAATAAATATCAAAATTATTACATTCCAATAGAAATAAATTTTATTGCTTTAACTGTATTTTATTGCTTGGCTGGGATCATCAGTATTTTTAAACCATACTAATATTGTCATTGTAAAAGTTTGTATGTTTGTTACACAATCAAGCCTCAACAGCTGAACAGAATCAGCTGAAACTTCACCGTAATATAGCTCATGCATAAAAATAACGTATAAGCCATAATTTACAAAGATACTTTGCTTTTGACTTAGCTTGCGGAGCCATATAATGACTGCCGATTGATTATTGGTTACATCAATAATAAACAGAGATTCAAATTCAACATCCCTTGGGGATCGGAATCGTGATCAGGACCGGGATCAGCATGAAGAGCTCCTTAGATCGTTTCATATTAAAAAAATAGCGCATTACTAAGGGTCCTCTTATCATGGAATCTATAACGGGACCGATATAGTCATCATGGTTGATAACGTTATTGATCAATATGAAAGATAAGAAATTCGCTGTATGTCCACGCGGACAGAGACGGATTAATTATGTATATTTTGAACCGAAATCCAGGTCGGTACCAGAATGAGAATCAAAACCGGAGACTGGACTGAAGGGAATGAAGGAACAATATCGGGAATGGTTGACAGCGTTATCAGTCTATATAAAAGACGAAAGAATGTATGTATTCGATGTTCATGTGGGCGGAGCCGCGGGTGAAAGCTAGTTTGTAATAAATAAAAGATATGTATGTTTGCGTAAAAACATTTTTCTAATATCTTTCTTTTGATTTTAATTTAATTGTTTTTCTGCGTATTCTAGCTTTTTGATGAGCCCTAATTCCATTCAATTGATTCATTCGACTTTAAAATTTCTTTAATAACCACATTAATGAAAAAGGTGGTTATCATCTTATATTTCTGAATTTTTAAAATAAATAATGTAACAAAAATCATGATTATTTATAAATTCCTTGATAACGCTGTGACCATATATAAAATTCAGGTTAAAGATATGCATACGATTCGTCTATGAGTGGTTTTGAAACAATTAATTTCTCTGATATATAGTTTTATAGTTAACTCAAAACTAAAACAAAGGTTAAATTTACAATTATATTAGTTTATGTTGTCGTATATTATTATATTCTGTGAGTAGTTTTGACGTTACAAATATGTATATATTTAATTGACACCCATGTTTGCATAACTTCAAATTCCGATACAAGATCATTAAAATAATTTTGTTATAAAGTTTTTTCATCTACATATTCGTTCGTGTGTACTAAATTGGAAAAGATTTAAATAAGTCTCATATCTAGATGAAACTTAGTAACGGTTTCATTTATATATATTCGGAGACCTATTATGTCGTCACGCATACTGAGGTGATCAGCTGTTTTGCTACCATATAACAGACAGTGTCCTTAAGAAATTTCGCAAAATTTTACAAGAATACAAATCAATATTTGACTCATTACTAGTATACGTTATTTAATGAACTGCAAATACCACTAATAAGGAGGCTTCAAAAGGATCACGTAATAAGCAAACATAGAACGACTAGTATTTTTATTTTAGGAAAATTATTGCTCAAGGGATCGATGTCTTCAAACAGACGCCGTTGATTTAAATGTTTACTTTTGTGAATAAAAATTCACAGCACGTAAAATTACGAATGACTCTCTAAACAAAATATTCTACAACATATAAAATATTTTAAAATAAACTGTTTTAGAATATTTAAATAAATAGGCGTAACATAGAGTCACCACCACGTGCGTGTCTTACTAACAGAACATCTACCGTTTAGCACGAATAAAATAAGATCGTCTCACGTGTTTTAGATAATATTTATCATTGATAAATCTTACAAAATTTTATACACATGAGCAATTTCTCTACATTATAAAATTCTATGTGCAGAAGTAAACGGTTTCAACTAAGTGTCTATTTACAAATATGTATTTATAATTTTACACTGTTTTGGTTAAGAAAAATAAAATTAAAATAATAATCTTTGTATCCCGTATCATTAATTAGAATATAGGAACAAGTATAGAATAAACAGTTGAATACATACAATCATGGACAGTGTTTCATAGAGACCTATCTGTTCATGAATAGCTATCTGAATGATTTGAAAGAGTATGATTGTGAACTACGGATCGATGAGTTGTCTATCAAATGCTTCCTGTACGCCGACGACCAAGCAATCCTTGCGCCGTCGGCGTCTAGGCTCTTA
This sequence comes from Eumeta japonica, assembly GCA_005406025.1. NCBI lineage: Eukaryota > Metazoa > Arthropoda > Insecta > Lepidoptera > Psychidae > Eumeta > Eumeta japonica. Next base: position 49,832 of record BGZK01002113.1, read on the forward strand.
TTAAGAAAAAGGGGTATGAAAGTAAATATCAATAAGATTAAGGTCATGGTGTTTGAAAAAGGCGAAAGCACGACTGAATGCGATATACTTAAAGAAGGTGAGAAAGTCCAACAAGTGAAAGACTTTGTACAGTTGGGTAGTCTGTTTACAAATGATGGTAAACATGATAGAGATACCATGTACCATAGATGATAGAGTGAATGGGGCCTTGCTTGCTATTATAAATAGTAAAAGTGTCTTACGGCAAGCGCGTTTGGCGTATAATGGGATTCTAATCTTTATGCTTATGTATGGTAGTGAAAGCTGGATCTAGCAGAAGAAAAATGGAAGTAGGATCAATGCAGTAGAGATGCGGTTGCTGCGTAGTATGTGTGGAGTGTTTCGGAAAGATTGATGTAGAAACAGTGATATTAGAGAGCGGTGTTCCTTGAAAAAAAAATGTTCTCTAGAGTAGAAAGTGGTATGTAACGGCGGTTTGGCTATATGGAAAGGATGACTGAACAAAACAAATCTGAAGAGCGATTGTGTGTGATAGAAAAGTCGGCAAAGGTCGCCCCCCAAATTAATATGTAGACCACAATGGTGGCATATTGAAAAAATGGCCAAATTTTAAGCACCCGAAACCGACGAGCTTGCATAAAAAGATTGATGTATGTCAATGAGGTAAGAGAGATATGCAAGGATCACGTGGAAATCTATAGTCTTTGACTGGCCTTCTGGAAAATAGGCGTGAATTTATATTATTATTTAAAAAATATTGAGTATTAGTTTCTACGCGGTAGAAGTGAAACTTAGTATTCTTCTTAATTTTTATAAGAAGGAGCAGGTAAACAAAGAGAAAAAGAGAGAGAGAGAGTGCAATCAATTGACATTTTTTATTACTTGAAGTAACATTTTAGTAAAGATAGAAATTGTTCAATTATTTGTAAATATTTTTTAATTCCATAAAATTTCAAAAAATTTTTCCCGATCTAGTACATAATATTTTATACTAATATTTAATTAAAAAAATGTTTTTTGTTTCTTATAATAATTGTATACAATTACAGTTTACAGTAGGTTAATTAGTATTATTATTAATAAACAAATATAATAATATATATAATATTATAATAAGCAGAATATATAATAAACAGAAGACAGATTAACAAAGAAACAAAACAAGTGCTTATTTAATTTAAATATTAAACCATAAATAAAACAACCAAAATTACATGATGTGAATAAATCAAAATTGAAAGTTGAAGACTCAAATACGACCATTACATACATTAAGAAATTTACTGATAGCGTATGCAAATGAACTTTAAAGGGTAATGTATTTTGAGCAGACATAATGGTTACGTGAATGTTAAACAGAACAAAAACGAAACAGCAAGACGGAAGTGCATTTCGATCGGTACGTAACGCATTTTTTTTATACAATGTTTTCTTTTCGGCGGTGTAACTCGTTTAAACTAGGCCGCGAGCGCTATGTAAGTCATGACGGGGTTTCTCGGTAAAGATGTTTAGATTATTTGTACACATAAGAAAACATTAGAAACTGGAGTTTCTGTACATTGAAGTAATGTATGAAAACCAAGGGATCCGATGAAGGAAAGGTAATATAAGGTAACAGACTCATATTACGTGACCGGTTCACGAGGGTTGGGGTCTTCAAAATACCACGCTCGGTCATGGGGCTCAATGCTTCATCACGTAGTCTGAGAATTTTCGGGAATATATTCAAATTATGGCGCGCAGCGTTCAGCACTTTTTTAAACTCGCAGATTGCAACACTAACGCCAATGTGCCGGGACGCCAGCTGATTCAAAACTGATAGTTTTTGTACTAGTTTTTTTAGATGTGGGGCGCTTATGTAGTATTCTATTTGTAATAAAACGTAAGAACCTGTTACAATATATTTTAAAATATGCTTTTTCTCCTGATTATACTAACTTCTGTTAGAAAAATTATAAAATATGGGTCACGTAATTTGGGTATGTTCCCATTGTTCCCATAAAAGAAAACGATTTTTACATTTTTTGTCTATCTGTTCATGAAATCTCTAAAATTACCGAACGAATATTAATACAACTTTCACGTTTAAAGAGAACTTGACTTAGAGTACAGTGTAAACATTATTTCATTGAAATCAAACATCTGGAAAAATAAATTCTTATTTGAATTTCTAGCTTGACAACTTACACGGTATCTAATAATTATTAGCGTCGATAGACGCCGAAGTTATCACAGTAAGTTTTTTGAATAACAACGTTCGAAAAAGAAATACCGGCCAAGCGCATGTCGGGTCACAAGCTGTTTGTGGTTCGGTAGTTACATGACGGGACGGTAGTTACACGTCCGTTATATGCGGACTTAGAAAGGGGTTTTGTTTTGTCATACTTTAAACCTATTAATTGAGTAGACGATTTAACGGCTAATGATGTCTAAAAACGAATCTATATTGAACGAGTGTTAATGATTAACGTTATGATTTTATGTTTCCATAAATTTACATGGTTTATAAACATATATTAATACGGTATCTGTCTGTTAACTCTTCACGCTTAAATCGCCTAACCGACTAAGATGAAATTGGATATGGACAAATTTTAAGTTTCGTGGAAGGACGTAGCTTATTTTTTGTTTGTCTGTTTGTATGTTTATATGTTTGTATGTTTTTTTAAAGCTCAAAAATAGTTAAACTGATTTTAATGAATTTAAGTGTACCAATAAAGTACACCACTTTATAATATATGTTAGATGCGAAAGTGTCTCTGTCTATCTATCTATCTGTTACGTTTTCACTCCTAAATCGCTGTATCGATTTGGATGAAATTTGGTATGCAAATAATTTGACACCAGGGAAAAGTCATAAGCCACTTTTGTCTGTTTATATGTTTTTTCATTGCTCTACAAAGGTCAGATTGATTTTATGAAGTTTAATGTACTAATAGATCACACCAGTTTTTCATAAGTCGACAATGACAACTAATTTCGATGAAATTTAGAAAACTGATAGGATTCATTGTTACATAAAATATAGGTAACTGTTTATTTCTTTGTACATTTATCTGCATGACTCTGTACAACTAGAAAATTTTATTTTATTTTGTCGTTTTGCTTATTGTTTGCTTTTTAAGAAAAAGGCGGTCTTAGAATAGGCGTTGAAGTTTGACGACGAGGCCCGGGAGTAAGATTTGTTGTAAGAAGGTGGTAGAGCAAAAGCGAAACTAAAAAAGAGTGTCAACAATCCGGTTGTAACTACTTATTAATAATAACAGTTTAATAAAGAGACAATCATAGCAAAATTTAAACTGAGCTATAAGGTGCCTGCCTCTTTTCAGTATTATATCCTGTTATTAAAATGTTATGAATATGATACTTTGTGTCGATGTTTGGTTGCTTGTAACTAAATCTCGCATAAACGGCTGGACGGATGTAGATGAAATGTAACACACAAATAGAATATTTTACGGATTATGCGCATGACACTTTATACCTACTACTAATATTGTGCAATAATTAACAAGAAACGGTAATCGATATCAAAAACGGGATCGATATCGTATTCAAAAACAATAGCGAGATTGGAAAAGATTTAGAGAATTGAAATAGAGAATAAGATTGAATCGGAACTTAAATCGAAAACGACATTGGATCGGTATCAATAATTGTCATATAAATAAGAGTTGCAACATTACTTGGTTTTTAAAATGAGGTACGAATCATATTTTGGCGCGGGCAGAGCCGCGAAAAATAGGTAGTTATCTATAATTACCAAGTTGTAGACGCGCGCGATCAATGTTTTTGTATATAAATATAGACAACATTACTGCATTAATTAAATCTCTTTGCATTACATGTATTTTTTCTATTTAATATTGGCTACTAAATGCATTTAAACTGGTTTTGTTTATTGAAGGCAATAGAATATAGCAACTATAGGATATTAATTTCACGACCCGGAATATTTTTTTTAAATGATCAATATTCGCAACATCACAACAGAAAAAAAACAGTTGCGTTAATACGAAAAAAATAATATCATTGATGAATTCGGTACCAAATTATTAAAACATATAGAATATGTAGGCAGTTTTCAAAGCAAAACATTTTTTTACTTAAGGTGAACGCATTCCTAAACCACACAAAGAACTATATGGCTATCAATAGTCAATACACATCCACATCGAACGGCAGTCGTTACAGGCATCCGAGACGCAACAACCGACACGCATCTCGCGCTAGGTGTCGCCACCGCATTGAACACAGTTTCCTATGACAAGTTTCACCTTATTACGTATGGGTTAACATCGGCTCGCTCAACTCAATACGAAAGTGACCGCATCAACTTTCCTCGCGTTCGCGCTAAATTAATCCGCGGGTACGCAACTTACTCTCGCCGATGTGCGGTACGGTTACGTTCGGCTGTCTTTCACTGCGCTGGATCGCCTGGCGGAATAACGAAGTGTCGCCGACTCGACGTCGATGTGAAAATGGAGATTGATATATATATGGGTGTTGCGTAATATAAGATTTTCTTTGTGGCTCTCTCGATAGATATATAATAACGTATAAGTACAAAATGCGTACTACTCAGAATGCCAATACTCGTGTTTTTTTTTTCCGACGAAATCTTTATATGCTTCGTTGATAATAACTTTGTCGCCTTGAACATAATCGTGTAAGTGGCGTGACCAAGTGGAAGAAAACGTTTTCAATACGGCAACTTCGATTTTCTATTATACCACACTCGGATGATGATGAATTTTTCGGCTGTTAGCCCTCGATGTTATCAGATATCGTAAATGTTGCATAATCGAAATTAATTGTCTTTTTTTGTAGTCTTATAATAATTTTAGCTCATAAATACCCTTATGAAAAGTATTACAAGAATGATTTTGTTTCGCATCCCAAGGTGCGTATCAATACAAGACTTAACAAGATTGCAATCAGCGAATGAAGTACTTTAAAAAAAATACAAATTAACACATCAATTTCTCGTCAGTATTTTCATTAATATGATTTACCTAAAAATTTTGAACTTATTATCAATCAATAATTTTATCCTCATTTGCATATGTCCACTATTTTGCCAAAGCTTGAAGATTGTACCACCGTCGGCAATTGTTTCTTTATACATATTATATATGTATGTGTATATGTATTTACATACATACATTAAAAACATGCATTTCTTGATGTCATTAAACGTCTAATAATTCCAAACGACCCTCGACTGTGCTTTAGATTTTTTGTTTAGTTAACAGTCAAATATTATTCTTTTACCTTCTGCAAATTTATGTATTGGTGCCTTAGAACATTAATCAAATTTAATTCAAATTCTTGCAATAAATTATAATAAATATTCATTTCGATTTCTTCATTAATATTTAGGACTAATAAAGCTGATAACTCAACAAGGACCTGAACCCAGTGAAAGAAACTGTGTTTTTCTGTTTATTTTCTTTTTTATATATCGAAATTGGTTACAAATTTATTTCAGCATTCAATAAAATTTCTTAGTGGTTTGTGCACATGGATTGTACCTGATTTGTAATAACATACGAATCAATATCCATTATAACTAATATTGGATTTAAGTAAAAACATAAAGAGATTAATTAATGAACACCAAATCATGCCTACTTTTTCTAATTTTAAAATAGTAACGGAACTTATTCTTGTAAAAGCCTTAGAGACAATAGACTTTTTGGAGGCGTGATGAATATATGTATGAGTTTGTTTGGAGTGATTCTCTTTATTTGGTTGAGGAAAAATGACCTTATAATATGCTTTCTAAAAATTCGTGCTATAATATTTTGCGGAACACATTAATATATGTTCTTAGTACAATATTTATTTTTATGATCACAATAAAATTCTGCCTTTCTTCGTACACGACTGTTACTCATAACCGTCGTATTTATTGAAAATTCTTATTAAAATTACAATACCATTCATTGTTCAAAGCACATATTTTTTTGAAATTGAATTAAAAAAAAACAACAGTGCGTATGTAATCATACTTGTAACCAACTTTGTATTACTATTTAAATCCAAAAAAGATATTTCATTTAAAATTATATTTTGAACGTTCATCGTTCCAAATATAATTTTAGAAAGCGTTCAAAAGAAATTTTTTTTTCTTGAATCTTAATGCAAAATTTTGAATGGAATCACTCATAAGCAACAGCAGATGATTTTGGACAGACAGACACCATAGACTCACCACAAAGGTCGTATTTAAACTTTTTAATTTCTATCCCCAAAAACGCCGCATTGTAGACATGCAACTGTAATATTAAATCGAGCGGGTTGTTCACACGTCAGCGGTTTTTTACCCAACCCTTATTTAAGAAGCAAGTCGTTAGTAACGGTTAACGACCTAAAATAACGACGCCGACTGAATCACCGTCTAGCGTAAATGTTTGGAGTTTAAAAAAATGAATGTGACGCTTTGATTCTCGGGCCTTTTAAAAGGAATCTCGCCATAAAGCGGTAATATTTATTTGGGTACGACTAGATGTAGCAATTTAGCGTTTTTATTATCATTTCAATTATATTAGTTTTATATTTTGTGTCCTCTTCAAAATGATTCTACGCTAAATGATTCTGATATAGAAATTAACATGCGTGATATTAACAAAGCGTTTAGAATTGGAAAGGCTAGTGGCAAAACACGCCCGATCTTAGTTAACATCTTGAACGTATGGAAAAGAAACGAAATTTTGAAAAACAAAAGCAGACTGCCTAAAAATATATTTGTTAATGAGGATTTTAATAAAGAATTTTATAAAAACGTAGAAGAAAAAAAAAGGGACGTATAGCATACTTAAAATATGATAAGCTGGTTGTAAAAGACAAAGAAGGAGATGTACGGGACAAACGGAAGAGAGAACAATCTGACTCTCCAAATAAAAGCAACGAAAATATTCGCCCAAAAATTAATAAAATAAATGCCTCGAACGAATGTACAAAAATAGATCTCATCGACGTCAGAATTAAATAAAGAATAACCATTAATAAACACCGGTAACCGGAAGATCAGAACACATAAAGGAAAAACTCAAACAGAAAACAAAATCACTATACCTCCCTCAAGCCGGCTGGTCCCCGTGGGGATAGCGACCAATCCCTTCCAGCTGAAATGCCAGGAAAACAATGGCGTCGGTATAAAAACAAATGAAAAAGGAACAGAAACAGAGAGGAGTGGCGAGGCTGGAAGAGGCCTACGTGTCACAAGACACGCTGATAAATATCTAGATGTAGCAAGTGCGGTTGAACTCGGAACGAGAGCGATGTATGATGAAGGAATTTTTTTATTTGTTCCCTCTCCATCATCGCACTCTTTTCTCCATAAGATATCCTATTCTTGCCAAATAGGTCATCAACGCATTGACGTCTCCTCTGGAATTGCCAATGTCTATGGGCGGCGGTGACCACCTTCTCTCGGATGGCTCGCACGCTCGTTTGCCGCTCGAAAATGTTATAAAACACACATATTTTAAATTAAAACACAAAGTACAAAAATCAGAAGCAATGGAAATGACATAGAAACGGACAACCGGAAATAATATAAAATGCGCACGACATGGTCGAGCTGTATGTATAGCGAGATTCAATGTATTCGTAGGTAAAAGTCTGGGTAAGGGCACAAAGGTACAAAGTTCTGACAAGGAGTGTGACGCTCTTTTAGCATTCAATTCCAGATGTCAAAACCACTTTGCCATCACCCAGGAGACGCAAAAGTCGAGCGATTCTGAGGAAATATAACTTATATCGCGTAGAATACAGAGAGTTATATGTGCTGTTTCACTCGGTACCTTGTTTGTGACTTGGTGATGTAATTGTAAATTAAAAAGTAACATTAGAATAAGAATTGTACCACTAAGATTATTACTACTGCGTTTTTTTTATTTATTAAACGTCATTTAAGTTAAATCGTTTTAGAAAATAAAATATGTTATTACTGAATTTATACACAGTAAATTGAAAAATCCTCGGTTTACACCTCATCAACTTTTATTCATTGAATTCGTAAGAAGTATTTGTATTGAATATTGCACTTGCAGCCATATCTCGACAGTCTGCCCTATATTTTAGGGTTTCGTACTTCTAAAGGAAAAAGGGAGCCTTATAGGATCACGTCATTGTCTGTCAGTCCGTCGGTCCATCAAGACTCTTTTTCTCAGGGACGAATTATCAAGTTAAAATTAACATCAAGTAATTAGAACTGGCATCCCTTGAAGCTGTAAAAAGAAAGTTCTAAGCATGTAGACAGGGCACACAGCACAAGTAAAGGACAAAATCCGAAAATTGTTAATTTAAATATATGTTATATGAGAAAGTATTTTTTTGTAATTACAAGCTGACACTTGCAGTTGGCAGTATGGACCGTAAATTAGTCCATTACACGGAATATATGTTTAAGTTAATTAAAACAAATTGTGTTCCAAAAACATTTTATTAGTTTAAGCAATAACATTTACAGATATTGACTGTCATGTTGCAATTTTGTATCAGAAGAACCTTTCTGGCATATAATAAAAAACAGTGTATCCGACACACGACGAAGTGAAACTTCTTGGCAAGATATGCACGAATAGAGATTAGGGTCAAAAAAAAGAAAATAAATTTGTTTATTATTAGTTCATCCCATAAGATCCTTTTCATGACCAACTACTACTAAAACGAAAATCGAAATAAGAAGACTAATTACTAACCCGCAATGTTCATTGGTTGTTTTATTACGATGATCTATCGTACATTCCACCTGGCAACACACACATAACCTTCTGTTTCCACGAGGGCAGGAGAAAGCAAATTGTTGTCATTATCCCATTTGAGATGAACTAATGCCACAATCCAAAGGCAAACCCATTGTCAGCTGCAACAGAATGAGTTACAGAGATTTGGATCGATTTTAGTAAAAAATATTGCATAAAAGATTGCAGTAATGTTTAATCAAATGTTAATTACCAATTTACCATTGACTTGTGATGCACCGTGTTCACTTATCTATTAGAAACCACTGATTTATATGTATTCTTCATTTTTACAATGAATAACAACCGCGTATCCAAAATAGTCTTGATCAGTTGCAATCAGCTGTGTGAACGCTTGGAACACGCGGACCCCCTGACCTGAGCCGAAAAGAACCGAGCGGACCCGACCGTGTCATCCAACCGTGTCACTCAAGCGTTTCACTGTGACATCACAGCACGAAATCACTCTAACGTGCCTAAGGAAGTTTGACTTCAATAATTAAGACTACTAACAACTTTGCAAAGGAGTGCGTCAATATGCCCAACTCTAAAATGTGTAATGTTTTACAATGTAAATCTTTATGCAGTTTCAATTTAAGATACTACCGAACTGACTATTATTTCGGGAATACGTTTTAGGATCATGTCACATGTACGAGTATGATCTGAACTGAAATGAGTCTACTTCAGTTATTGTACTTATATTTACAGCGCACATATTTTAAAATTATTTACTTTCGATATAATCCCAGAAGCCTATATTTATTTCCCAATTAGCAAATGCTTTTAATCAAAACATGTAAAACAAAAATTATTTTGGCATTAAAATTACAAGCTACTTTGTTCATAAATATTTATATATTATTTCACTGTAAGTTAATCTGCACCTAAATTTCTTCACACGAAGCTCTAAAGTGCTCTAAACGATACGTTTCATTACAAAAAAAAACAATTTCAGTATCATATGAGATGTTACGTAGTGCAATAAGTGCTTTAAATCGAAACAGCAAAAGGTTTACCATACCGTAAATAGAATCATTAACAAAAAAATTTGTATGAGATAAATTTATTGCAATACATATATTAAAGAGCATTTATTTTTTAAATATTTATTGGGGAACGCATTAAAGGTATCGTTTTGATTTTAAAACGCATTTATAAAAATATTAAGCGATTACATTTTTCGGCTTTCGGAAATCAATGTTAAGGCATTTTCTCTAATATAATTTTAAGAATTCATACTATCAAATGGAAAAATTGAATTTTTATAGGATCTCTAGTACGTCTGTCTTTTCTCTCACTTTCAATGTGCTCTTAATCTGTTCCCCCGATTAAGTTTGCATTTGGTGCACATATGTATGTCTATGGCCAAAAAGGTAGTGTAACGTAAAAAAATGAATTTTAAATATGAGGTCACTTTGGAGGTTAAGAGAATAAAAAAAAGTTTTATGAACTGCACAATATGAAATATCACTTACTAACGAAACGTTTACCGTTAGGATTTCGTACATATATATATATACATATTGTAATTTCAAAATAAATAATTCTAAAACTTTTAAGAGAAATGATTAATATTGAACATTCCCCGTCTTTTCTCTGGCACTATTGTATTAAAAATATAAAAAATAAAAATAGTTATGTTGACTCTATCGCAAAAGCAATAATATATACCAGCGTCAAATTAGGTGTGATTATAGAGCAACTTAAAAAAAAACCTTAATCGAAATCGGCCAAGTGTTAGTGGGACTCGTGCTATGAATCCGCAAATAAACAAATGAAAATAATTTCTTTTAGATATCTAACAAATATATTGTATATATTGCGCGAATAATATTGCAATCTACAAATATATTGTACGGAAGCCTCGGTGCTCAAGTTCAACTAGCACATAGCTGGTTTTAATTCCAATTAAATGCAATCCAATTATAGGAGAAATATAAAACAAATCCAACGAACATGATTTACATTTGAAAAAATATTATTGTTTTCACTGCCGCTCGTAATATATGAAAACCTTTTTAAGGGAAAAGCATATCCACAAATATTGTCAGAAGTTCTCATTAAAAAGATGCTAGCGAATTACGTCACAAAACGATCGCAGCGCGATTAATGAATACCATCCCTTTTGCAGATAATGCGAAGTTTACACTGGCTATTGTTGGTGGCGTACGCCTTAGCGAGAGAAGATGGCTGGCAGCCCATTGTTCCGGAGGCCTCAATCACGTACAATGCTTATATAAAATCGTCGGACCGAGCGCTCGATACCAGGTAAACAGTAAATAAGCTAACAATACGGTATAGATACGAAAAACATAATCACATCTCGCTCATTTCGTTTCTAACACAAAATTGCATATTGTTGTGCAGTTTTTAGGGTTCCGAGCCAAAATGGCAAAACGGAAGCCTTATAGTTTCATCGTGTCCATCCATATATATATACATGTATTTCAATTACTTAATCGAAAAGTAAAATAGAAGAGTTAATACAGATTTTTCTGTCTAAACTTTTCCTATTTTAATAATGATTACTGATACATCTTTATAGAAATTGAAATAATCACAATAAATTTGGGGAATAGAGATTTTCTGATTTCTTTGTAAGTTAATTCACAAAAACATATCAATATAAATGAATAGTTGCATGTTATAAGAACTTACTTCGTCCACCATTATTCCTAATGTATTAAAGTCAATAGCGCTTCTCTTGCGTCATATAAACAACATTAAGTTTCAAATGTTTTATTGCAGTAATTCAGTGAAAATATTAAACAGGCGTCCGAGCACCAATAAAATATACGGCACCAGTGGAAAACTATCAAGCTTATACAACGTAGCCCAAGGAAGTGAAGGCGATAGCTGCAATTTATATAAGATCTCCATGAACCAGGAGCTGTATTACCAATACGTTGAATATGAGAAAGATCTACCAGATCTCAAGGAGTTCACCCTCTGTATGTGGAGTAAATTCCACAACCATTCGGACGACCATCCTTTATTCTCGTATGCTGGTAAGTCGATTGTGAAATATGATAAATTAGGTGTTGATTTTTTTCAGAAAACCGTCACGAAAGTGAAGAATATAGGTTTATCACAAGAATACAATATAGACTTATCAGGAAATAATTTAAGTTCGAATCCATGTAGTATTTATAATCCTAAGAACAATGAATTTATTTTTAGCTGCATACGAAATGAAAAATATGTCACAAGTAATAGATTCTGCGCGCCGACCTGCATGTCTGTGTTTGTCGTGTGTATTGATGTACAAAACTTTAGCTATCAATACTACCAGATTAAATGAAATCTTGAAAAATACATGATTTGTGATATTTATTTCGTTATCTATGTCTGTCTCAGTTACAGCTCCAAAGATTTCTTTAAAAATTTGTAAGTTGATAACATTTTGCTTTTTAAGTTTATCTACAAGTACATTATTTTCCTGGGAAAGCGACACTTTAATGAAAAAACTTTATATTTATGTCATCTCTTAAAATGTAAGGTGAATGCATATGTAGTGTTGAATTAAAAGTAAACCCCACATAACTTTTAAAAAACATAACAAATGGCACTTTCACGTTATGTTATTGAAGTGGAAGCAAATAGAAATTATATTTTGATCTACACGTAGCAGGCAAAGTTATAATATTCCCACGGCAAAGTTGAAAGACGCTAAGCTAAACTTGCTTTTCCAGGTTACTATTCACATTACTATAGACGCTGATTTAGATTTTTCATTTGCGTGTAAAACCTGTTAGTATTTAGTGTTGAATATTTTCCATGGACACTTAATATTCTTCTCAACATAAAGCCTTTCGCCCAAAGTTCCCTCGGGGCGTGAACGAGCTTAGACAATAAGATCAGAAATTGTTAGTACATACCTCACATGTCAAGTCGTTTCAAATATTCTTTTTAGGTGGTACTGAGTCAGGCTTTAACTATCATCCTGCTGAACCATGGCCTTCGCACGGTTTTTTCATTTCAGTTTAAGGGTTCTGAACTTTGTATCCGCGCTTGCTCGGTGAGGGTCGGACGCTACCGACGACCATCCGAATGCGACGGTTTGACGTGTTCCACTGGGCACATAGCAAGTTTTGTGGTTTCATTCTATTCAAGTTATGAACTCGTCGGATTCAATTATAATTATTATTTTTTATTTGAACCCGTTGTTTTCCAGCACGAAAGCATTGAGGACATGTGATATTCGAAGTTTATTTATCAATTATGATGTTAAAATGTTAATCCAATTTACATGATGCATTTACTTTAAAAGCTTCAATACCGGGAAAAATTGTTTATATTAAAAATTATTTTTAAATCCATATAATCGAGTTTTACGAAGTATTTCTTATTACGAGTATTTCTTTAATACATGCAATTAATATTTATATGAATTATAATCAAAAGTGGAATAAATGTTAAGCATCGTAACAAAAAACGTAATATGAAATACTGTATAATAGATATAATCAAACCAAGCAACCGTATGTAATGACGTTATCCAATACGAGTTTCTCGATTGACCCTAATAATGTTTATTTAAATGCGTTGCGGTCACTGCAATGCGTTCAAACCGCATGTTTATTTGTTCACAATCTTCGTGATTGCGGCACCTGCTATAGTTATTTATTTTGTCAATAAATCTTAGCGTAACAGTGTGTAAGCAGCGCTTATAGCAAATGCCTCAAGCATTGCATATTCTATTGAGGTAATACTTTCACCTATCCGTATGCGTGACCGTTGGATCAACTTTAATGACCGAAGAAAACGTAACATTGCCAGCCAACACGTGAATGTGTATGCATACAGATTGGCTTATAATTTTAGAGATACACGTTGTGTCGTGTCAGGTATTATTTACCCCACCTCTTGAAGTAAAGAGATTTATTCTCCCACGATCTTCTTATTTCAGTTTGTGGGGCTTACACCTTAAGCCACATAGGCGCAGTGCGGACTGGGGGTTGATAACGGTCGTTGTTATCAACGCTATGATAACAGCTGGGACCGATAAGATAACGTGCTCTCCTAGCTACGGGCTATGTAGCTTAATTTGACTTAAGTTAAAAAGTCCCCGGTTTATACGTCGTCAGAATCGAGCCCGGTACCTTCTGGTTCAAAGACGATGCTCTTAACCGCTGAGCCAGATGTATGGCACATCATATTAGATGTATCCGCGGGCTACGCCCGCGTGGACTACAGAATTGTTCTTTAGGGTTTATTTTGTAAATTCAGTAGAATTTTACTTGAGTGTTAATTATGCGATAAACAATAATAACAATTATTTTTAATTCAAAGATAATGTTAGATATTTTAGATGTTCCGTATATTTTGTTTACTAACTTATATATATATATATATATTTCACCTATATGGATTTATCATGCATCTATTTGCAAATATTCATAATCTCCTTCTTTACACAACTTTGTCGAAATGACTACAACAAAAATATATCATTGAAAATATACTAATATATAATATAAAATAATATAGACACAGGCCTAATTAATGCTGTGTCAGACTACAAACCCTGACGCGATCGGGGGAGTAGCCACGCATCGCGTTTCAGCGCAGTACTTACGCGTCAGCTGTTCTAAGGCTGTCAGTACGATATTTCTACGCAAATATTCTAAGCTATTTTTCTCAGAAACGACTACTTTAATGACAATGGTTTCTATAACAAAGTTGTTTAATAATCATTGGAGACTATGGATGTTTCCAAAAAGGTGCTAGATAAAATCCACCTGAATATTGATGTATGTTTTATGGTTTATTCAGCATAAGCTATTTAAGTGCTTTAAAAGAATATTTTTTCCGACTTCGTTTATTATTATCGTCACTGCTTATTTCGCACTTTATATAACAAAATATATGGTATAACTTAGCCATATAACATAGTTGTGAATTAAAAAAAAGTGTGTATAATTCACACAGAGTAGAAGTGAAACTTCAGAAAAGTAGCCTACAAGAGAATGAGATGAATATCAGGAGTAGAATGACTGAAAGGTATTTATATATATATATATATATATATTTACCAAATTTACCTAAAGATTTTTTTACATTTTAATTTACACATGAGATATAAACAGTAAGAAATAAAATTAAATTTATTGATTAAAAAGTATTAAAATACAATTTTGTACTCGAAAAAGAATTAGAAATATTAGAAAATATTCAAATGCAATATAGATATATATACCTACTATGCTATACTCACCATATAAAACCTTCTCTCAAGGTTTCCCAATGCGCAGGTTTACACACACGTAATAACACACGTAAAACGCTCGGATGAGAGCAACTATTAGATAGTGTGCAATATAAATACACATCATCGCTTGCTCTCTCATTTTAGCTCGTCTTTTCATTTTTCTCAAAAAATATCGCTAAAAATAAATGTATGTAAATTTATTTTTACGATATTTTCTGAAAGTGAACTTGTCGGTAAATATCATTGATATTTTAACAAATATTACATATTATTGGTTATTGTATACGAAAAAAAAGTATTTTATTTTTTATCGATATAATACCTAGATAGAAGGTTAAAATACCTTTTTCGGTTGTAAAACAATTGGAATAGAACAAACACTAAATGTTACGGGAAGCTTGCCATAATATAAATCTGAAAACAGCATTTAAATAGGTCAAGCCGTTTTGGAGACTAATGTGACATACACACTGGACAAACAGACGAAGTCAAAATTCTAAAACTATGTTTGGTCTTGGTGACAAGTACAACTTGATGATTTTTTTTCTTTTCAAAATATAAGCTGTTGTCGAGAAGTATAGGTAAAGCTGACTAAACAATAATTTTATGTTTTGTTAATATGAATAAAAGTATTCTTTCAAGAAATCAACGAGTTTTTTTTTATTAAATAAATTAACTGAAATCAACATTCTGTTATTTGAATTTTGTACATACTTCCGTTTTTCTTAACTTTAAATAAATATATATAGTAATTGTATTACGATTTAACAATATAATTATAGATAACAATTTAATAAGAAGACTGTTAACAAAGCAAAAAGGGGAAGCTCAATAAACATCAAGGAGAATATTCTCACAAAAGGCACTGGCTGGCGTCAGACAAGGTAAAGTCGAATAGGTTGTCACAGCAATTCTAAGTTATTGTGAAATTGCGTGTACTCCTTGAGGGACACCGCGGAAGAGACGTAACGAGTCCCTTGTCGTGTGACGGTTTTTTATCTGTACAAAAAGACTCACAACCAGCGATGCGTTTAATTTTCATGATTTAATATCTAAATTTTATTGTATCAAATAACTACAATTACATTATACTATTAATAATATTTGTAAACAAAATAAAATTAATGATTTCTTAACGTTTTAAATATAAGGAATCATACAAATAAACGTACAAAAAAATAAACGGTAACCTATATTTTATGTAACAATTAATTCTATCAGTTTTCAAATTTCATTAAATATTGTTGTTACTGTTGAGTTATATGTAGATATATAGATAAACAGGCAGAAAGATCAATAAACAATAGGTCACATGTTATAAAACAGTATACTTTATTAGTACAGTGAGGTTTATTAAAATCAGTTTAACTATTGTTGAGCTATGAAAAATACCTAAACAAACAGAGAGACAAACAACCAAAAAGTAGTCGATGTCCGTTCTCTTGTATATAGCTATCTCTGGGCCAAATTTCACCGAAATAAATAGGGTCGTTTAGGCTTGAAAACGTAACAAAAAGACAGATACACTTTCGCATTAATAATATTAGTATGGATGATACTTTTAATTTTAATAAAATATACTTGCAAAAGAAATGAAAACATTTATAAATAAAATTACTATTTTATTATTAATTTGAAATATGTTAACTAATCTTCTTAATTCTTTGATAGTTAATTAATTTATTTATTACTTTACACATTAAGATTATGAATGAAAACGTACTAAAAATTTGCAAACAAACTTGACTGTCAACACTAAAGCAACTGTTATTCAGTTGACTAAGCAACAACTGATTGAATTGATCAATTATCTTATTATAATAACGACAATTCATAATATTGATTATAAAAACAATAATTTCGCTCCCGGAATCTTTTTTCCGAGAATCTTTTAAAAAAAATAATACTGCAATGTGCTCCATAATGCCCGTCGAAAAATATGTAACGAAAAAAAAAAACTAAACATTCACCTACATTCAATAATATTATCCGCAACAAACTTTTAATCAAAATTAAATACACATAAACTAGTAAACACTAAATACAATATTAAAAAAGAAAATATTTCAAACAAAAAATAACTAAAGAAATTTCCCGCAATATAAACTAATTCAAAATACAAATAAACTGTTCTAAACCTAGCTAGCTTCTTATCAAATTTTATATTTATTGCTCATGATTAATTTTAAAATGGAATACGTAAGTATTAAAATTCGCTTAACGCATTCACAAATGGTAACGTTAAATCAAATCAAAAAATAATACCTAACTAAAAAAAAACCGCTAACCTAATTATAATCGTAATATTAGATCGAATAAATATCACCGTCTTGTAATAAAAAAAATAACCAAAGGCTTTGTGTAATTTAAATTACATAATATATTTATAAAATAATAACAAAATGCCGTCACTCTTGACCGTTTACCGGCCTCCCGCTAACGGTCGGTCAGTTTTCCGCCAATGTAAAATTACGTGTCAATATGCCACCGTTTACTTTGCGATTCTATTCCATATACACATTAAATACCCTCGCTATTTCGATAACCAATTTGCACTTACCTTAATAAAAACCTGCTGTATTTTTAATGGGGAAATCAAATACCAAATGTTATAAATAGCCGCGAAAAAAAAAAGCAATAAAATCAAAATATTAGAATTCAATATTGCGAAACTCGCGCACATTATTGAAAATGGTATCTTATTAACCTGCAGTAACCTTCGATCTTGGTCTAAGGCACCAGAAAATGTTCTCGTCCGTACAGCCTGAGAAATGTCAGTTTGGGACTTACTTGGTTTTCGCTAACGCTCGTCCCGAATGTCCAGACGCACGAGCCACGTTCGTTTAGTGGCATTGTTGTATTTTGATTTCACTCGAATAGTATTTTATATATAAAAGTGAGTTATCTCGAACCGGCCCACGTTTCCCGTTTTTTATTTTTGTCTGCGCGTTCACGCATCGACCGCGGACTCCGCTTTCTACGTTATGTGAATGTCAAAAGTGGCATTTCTTCCCGCGCTGTTTGCCTCGACCCGTGTCCGTCAGTTGTCTATGATTTAGGGGAGACAAACTACAATTTGAAAAAGAGCAAAGTGGTGTCAACAAAAACAAACGTCTCTTTCAAACTGCACATATTATAATGTAAAAATATTTTATATAATTAATGGCATAATTCGATTTATGCCCTTTAAACAAAATGTATTTATAAAAATAAATAAATGACATAGGTTTTGTCATGACAAAAAAAGGTATGTGCGGAATCATACATGTGATCTAAGTGTACCATCTTAAATGTTTACAAATATAATCAAATAATCACAGAACAGAAACGTAAAAAACGTAAACAATCACAAAAAACGATGATAAATATTAATTACGAGTGGTACCTCAACTGTTCATATGTAGGATCTGAAGAGTATATTTACAACGCGCGCATGCGTAACACTGTCTTACTCTATCGCTATGTATCGTTGCGTACAAGTCGCTTCGTTTTGCTCCGTTCTCTAAATGTATAGCTCTCGTTCTCCTCCTCTCCATGTTCCCTTATTCCCTTTCATGTAAAAAAATTAGCTTAAACGTAACTTGCAATTTCAGTCTCAATTCTCGTCCAATTCTAGATTATTGAGTCGCAGTCTATGAAATTTCACTTTAAGAACATGCTTATGATACAATATATATTTTAAAAGGGAGAAATAATATGGCGACTCACATAATATATGCCTAATACCGGAACTATTTCACTAAGTGTAAAAGCGAGTTTTTCTCTCAAAACTTTCACGCGCAAAAACAATAGGCACACGACGCTGTTGTATCTACGGAGATTCCGCGACGGCTGGCTACGTGCTCCCGCATTTGGATCCATCTATCAACGCGGCTTCGACCCTTTTACGGGCGATGTTGACGCGAAAGGCGAAAAAGTTCCCTTCGTACGTTCGTGTACTTATGCCGCGCGGCATAATGTGTCGTAACATAACAAGCACATCGCTAGGCGGTGAGGGCTCGCCCACCTGTTCGCGGCGATGTAGGGCGATGAAGGTGTTGAGTTTCGCAACGCTTAACCAAACGTCGCGGAGGAAAAAATGTATTTTAGGATATTGAAACACGTACGTGTCGGTTCACGTAGTTCATTGCAAACTTTGTGATTTCAATTCAGCTGCTCCATTACATAACTTCACACTAAAGACTTCTCACTCTCGTGTCTATAACTTTTCGACACCATGTCTACATTTTAACGTCTGTATAACGTAATCTTAATTTTACTGTGGTTGTCGACATTACGTGGATAAATCAACCAAAAGTTGTTGGATTACGTAAGTGTTGTTATAATTAACAACGCGTTTTATTTTGGTTTTCAGTAGGACATTTCTGTGACATACGGCGGTTGTTCATCGACATGAAATTTAACGCGTTTTATGTGCGTTATTAGCGTGATATTGACGGGAATTTGATTAAAAAAACAATGAACCAATAGGGATGAAAATATACATCTTTTGTTAATTATTTACATTCGTAAATTATATTAAATGGATATTTTTCTTTAAATATTAAATTAAATTCTATGATTTTATTCCTTACTGTGCGTTGTCGTATTAGAAGAAAGCTTTGGTTCTAACGGGGTCTCCCGACCGCATATTTAGCTTTCTTTTAAATTAAATGATATTTAAATTAAATAAATGTTTCAAATTAACTACTGACAAAGACTTCTAATTTACTTTAATGTGCCGTTTAATACATACCATACAGTGAATGAACTTCGTTTCGACCGTGTCCCACGACATCTCTCGCTTATTTTTATTAAACTATATTTTGTTGGTATTGCAAATTGCCAGCGATCTTGAAATAAATTTTAATTAAACACACCGCATGTAACCAATTGATACAAGTTTCCGGTAATCATTACCTACTAAAGTTAGGTATAAAATAGACCTCTCACTGTCATACTATTTATTCAGATTCTTAGCGAAATTCTGTCATAAAAAGCCAAAAGTCCAAAAATGTTGAAAACGCACTACGGCAATTCTTTGCATCTAAGTCCAAGGAACGATTTGATAAAGGTCTAGAATTGAATACAATAGAGCATTAAAAACTTACATTATTTATGAGACACCATTCTCAACGGTCAAAGTCCTGCTCCAGGACTCTGACTGCCGAGCGTACAATGGTTTCATTGTATTTCTTTTAAATTGTCTGGTAGCTTTGGTAGGTTTGATGCTTAGAATAGTTACTTTAGGAACGAAGCTACGATTTTACACTGTAGTTGAAGAGCTGTGGCATTACTGACCTGTGTATTTTTCATTCTCTTTGTGGTTTTGTTTGGGGAGAAAACGTAAAGTGTAGTTTATTAATAAAATCATTTTAAAAGCTTAAGAGAGTTGAAAGAAGTATTTAACATAAACACTTAAATATATATTTTTGTTCATTATAAACATTTTTAGTTAATTCGAGTTTTTTCAAGTTAAATTTCATACGACAAGCTAGGCTTGGAAAACCGTTACTATTTCACTTAAACGTCCTTTATTTATTATGAAAATGGTGTGAAACTTTATAAACATTGGCTTTATGTTAGTGTTTGATTAATTTCCGATATATAAAGGTATTTCAACATTGAATATTCCTGTATCCTTGTCACAGGGCATACCCATACTATACTCGTCACGAATTTCGGTCATTTTACGTTTTTTTAAAGAGCTGTATTGAAAATTTTTCTATGTAAATTTTATTGTTTTCAAAGTTTTTTTTGTAGAATAGTTATTCTATTTTTTATGTAATGCTTTAAATTTGCACATATATGAAACATATATGAATATATGAATAAATTTCATTGTATAAATTTAATTTTTAAGACTCTCATTTTTGGAGTCTCCTCAGTTTTAAATTTTATGCACTAAATAAACAACAAAAATATACAATTCTTTATATTTTTTTTATAGTCTGTTAAAGTATCCAAAGGTGAAAGCAATAAATCACTATGTTTGAAACAAACTCGTCATAAAAATGGGTTTAAAAAAAAACGCTCTACCTGAGCGCGGTGGTCCGACGCCTTGCAATGTAATGCCTCTCTTGAAAAAAAACGTATAGCATGTTGATTTATATTAAATACTATTGCAAAATTGTTATTTAGAAATAAAGTAAATACAAATAAGAACAAAATAATAATAAGATTTTGTATTTAAGCAAAATTTTGGAAGGTATAAATAACTCTCTAAGTTTAGCATTTCATTTTTTGTTACTGGTTACCGTTTTCAATTAGTTTTCTTTTTTTAGTTAGCAAATTTTATCTACATCTCAAAATGTATAACAACTATAGAGTACTAATTCAAGCTATGCGCAAAATGAAATCGTTTGCGTGCGAACGCGCACAGGCGTCGCACGACACGCGTGCGCAAAAATGTGGACCTTTGACGGTGGCGCTGGGGAGACGTTATCAGTTGTTTTTAATATATGTCAGAAAAACTATCTTATACTAAAAAAAAATATTTTTTCTATCATGTCTTTTCATTTGACATGTCACATGACGTATTATTTTATTTTCTACCACAATTCATTTCCAAAAAGTAAAATCCACATATTTAGGCTTTACATACATGATTGGATAATCTAACTCTGTATGTGTAAGTACTAGAGACAGCCCCGACAGTGATTTCATATGTTTCGTTGTTTTTTTCGGCCAAATATGGAACTTTAAAAGAAGTAAATTTTAAGAATATGTCTTATTTGAGTGACTATATGTTTAAGAATCACAACGATTCTCCAGAAGTTTCACTTCGAAATTGTATAATTGATAATGGAGAATCGGTGAATTTTTTTTCAGTCCCGGGACAGCCCAAGGAGATATCTGCTTGGATATCAAATACAAAACAAGAGAGCTACTTCAGTATGGCCGTCCACGGCCAAACATTCTTCAGGTTAAACTACCCGCTGAAATTGAACACGTGAGTATACATTTGTTTCGTCTATATACAATGAGAGAAAGCATAGCATATTTCACATACCAACTTAAATCGCAGTAAAGCACATCTCTTTGAAAATTTTAGACAAGTATCAATGTGTTT
The DNA here is from genome assembly GCA_005406025.1 of Eumeta japonica. Classification (NCBI taxonomy): domain Eukaryota; kingdom Metazoa; phylum Arthropoda; class Insecta; order Lepidoptera; family Psychidae; genus Eumeta; species Eumeta japonica. The sequence goes on from BGZK01002113.1 coordinate 71,850, forward strand.
GTTTGAAGTTCGATATTATAACTAGATTATAATTAGACATTGTTAACACCGGTAGGGCCTAACGAAAATTACCTGTGTATAACCGTACCGAGCACAACTCTAAGAATAAATTCTCAGAATTTAAAACAGGACTTCATAAACATTCATTAGCAGGTGCTCGTTTTGGAATATCAAATATTATATTACTAATATACAGAGCACAGAACATCTTTTGAATACGCAATGTAGAACAACAGAATTTAATACTTTATTAATTGCTTTTACCAGTTAGTGACACCCCCAGAGTACTTTTCCTCAAATATTTTTAACGTAGAGATTTTGTTTCTCTATTGTTTTGTTGTGTATAAATGATTTGATGAATAAAAAAAATATTCGTTTTACATAAAAAAAAAACCTTGTTACTGCAAAACTTCACATTTAACGATTAGTAACGTTCAATACCATACGCATTCAGAGCTTTATTTGTCTGGGTTAAAATAAAACATCTATAAATCAGTAATAGAATAAAAGTATAGGCGTTCACTATAATATGCGTGAATGTGCGTATAGGGCAATGTAAGTATTAATTTTTAGGGTTCTGTACCCAAAGGGTAAAACACGGGACCCTATTATTAGTCTTCGCTGTCCGTCCGTACGTCCGTCCGTCTGTCACCAGGCTGTATCTCATGAACCTTGATAGGCAGATAGCTAAAGTTTTCACATATGATGTATTTCTGTTGCTGCTATAACAACAAATACTAAAACAGAATAAAATAAATATTTAAGGGGCTAACAAATGATGATTTTTGCTCATTTTGCTCAATATTGATAACGGCAACAGGTAGACGCTTGAAATATTCACAGAATATTTAGTTATATATTCACTTTAATAAATAATTAAATTAAAATTTAGTATTTAAGGGGACTCCCATAAACAAACGTAATTTTTGCTCGTTTGGCTCGATATTGATAACGGCAACAGGTAGACGCGAAATATTCACAGAATATTTAGTTATATATTCACTTTAAGAATAAATAATTAAATTAAAATTAAATTAGTATTTAAGGGGGGCTCCCATACAACAAACGTAATTTTTTTGCTCGTTTTGGCTCGATATTGATAACAGCAACAGGTAGACGCTTGAAATATTCAGAGAATATTTAGTTATACATTCACTTTAGAGATGGAGGATATACATCGATGTATTGTAAACTAAAGTCAAAACTTCCTCGTATTGTTACCACAACGGGTTATGCTCTAATAGATAATCTGTTTAGCAACATTGACTTGAATGCTGGCACATAGTGCGCTCTCTTTAGTTACCATAACCCTTTATACATACAATTTCGAATTGAGCGTTAGATTTAACAACAAATAAAATTCCGTACCACTGTTATACATAATGGTACGGAACCCTTCGTGCGCGGTCCGATTCGCACTTGGCCGCTTTTTATTTGCATACCTAAGCGTATATCGAAAATTTCGTCAAATGGAGTAAATTCCATGAATTTACAAAGTTGTAATTATTGTTTACGACCCATCTATACGTACCTAAACACGCACAAGTTTCCAGTGCATCTTAAACAAAAACGAGCACCATTCGTAACTACACACAATTTATTTCCTGTTAGAACTCAGGGAATCTTTGATAGTGTGCGAACCGGCTAGTGATTTTCACAATATTTCACACTTAAGACGTACTTTGTAAATTTGTTAATTAATGTATTTTACATTAAAACAAATATTTATAGGCCACGACAAACTACACAGCAAGATAAACATCTCGGCACTTGCAAAATTTCTAACCTATATCATTATTACTTTTCGTTTTAATATCTGGTTTAAATAATTCATCGGCAAATATAATAATTTTACTATATACTCTTATTCTATTAATCTCTTAAATTATTCTCTCATAGCTCAAAGAAAGAACAAGACAAGAGAAAACTTTAATTTGTTTTTGTTCTGAATTATTAAAAATCCTGAAACAATCTGTATCCACCAAAACAAAGGGCAGTTATACTCAAAGAGCTTAAAACAATGGTGAATTATGAAGATAGCCTTCAGAGTCAACGTATTACGTATTTATTTTTTCATTATAGGATACAATGGTTTAAATCATTTGGATTTAAATACTTTAAAAACTATTTTGTAAATAAACGAATTATTTTGCTACTAATGAGTTTTTGCCTTTAACTTTTCCATTAACCTAATTAATTGAAGAACCTACAATAATATTTCTTTTGGTCGTGCTCTATTTCGAATACCGCTGATCAAGTTCACTAACCAGAAAAAATAGCACAACACTTTGTTGTCTTAGATAATTATGAAATGTTTTTACCATCGTGGCTCAAAGAACAAGACTAGGCTTTTGTAATCCTTACTGTTTTTGTGAGCGAACACGTTTTTCTTAATTACTGATATTACTAATTAATTAATACTACAGAAATGAAGGTTATATTACAAAAATGTGGCTGCGCGGTATGTTTAATATATTATATGTATAAAAAACGTTAGTATTGTCGAGAGGAAACAGATATTTATCGAATTAGGTAATACGTGACGTATCTGAAAAATAGAAGATAATCCAATACGGGTAAATCATGAATCAAAATGGAAATTATCAAACGCACTGGCTTTGACGTCACTAACGCGTCCGCGTGGCAATCCGAACGACCGGGCGGGCAGGGGAGCCGGGGGTGATCTCGGCTATGTGACCGAATATGTAAACGGTTACAGGTAAATTGGCGGGAACTCGATACGCTCGAATGCACAGCGACGTGGGGGCGGGATTATTGACCGGCCGAGCGTTGTGACGTCGAATTACAGCGACGATCGGTCGCTCTAATTCCAATCCGAATATGCGTCCAATACGAACCGATGATATTTCATCAATAAACACGTTACAGTTTATGAGCTATTTTATTTAAAAGGAGAGACGTCGCACGAGGTTTCTTCGGAATACTGCATTGCTTTTTATGCTTTTCATTATTCAATACCGGCAACACTCTGTACTGCGGCCACGCAGTTTTGAACCGCTATACTGTACGCATTTAAAGAAGTATTGAATCAAATCTAATTATTAGTGAGTTTTGATGATTACAAGGCCTGCTCAAGGTCTGTACAAATAGGCTAAAGTACTACAATTACAAGAGCGGAAAGTCTCGATTCGAAAGATATAAACATAGACGTTTTGTTGGTTATACGACCGTTTATCGATTACGTTGCATCGATGATTTTGAGACGATCGTCTCGCATTTGCATCGACATTGCAAAAATGCAGGTAACCTATCTACCTATCTAATTCCACATACAACATTATGCATTGATACAAACGATGCAAAAATATTTCCCAAGATGAATTCGCTTTCAATATCAATATTAAGTAATGAGACGGGACGTTTGCCGCAAGGGTTTAGATAGCGACCTAAAGTCCTTGTGATTTAGACTCCATTACATACCATGTATTAAATTTCGTAACGTATTACATTTTTTCGCATTACACGTATATCAAATTTTTTAAAATAGATTTTGTTCCATTGCGGTATAAGAGGTTAAATTTACAAACATATTAATATTTTCGAATCATATGATCATAACCATAATAAATATTAGAAGCTGAGACATAAGGTAAGATATTTTACTTTGATATTTTTTAACTAGAAATGCCACTTTATCAGTACAGACCATATGGCGGGATCCTATCCTTTACAATTTCAAAGACTTAATAAGAAGAAACAGCTATTGAAGGAGCGCGTATTAAAAAGGTAAAAAAGACTATTCATAACTACTGAAAACGACACAAAAAATCAATGAATTTGAACTACAAAGGATTTGTTCTTAGCCACGCGACCATTGACCACGCGTCTATTCGTTCGTGATTGCGTGACTATTTTGCCAATAATCTGGCATTCGATATAAACAATCAAATTAATTGGTGGCGTTTAAATACTTTCTTTCTCTTAAAGTTACGTAGAACTTTATGGATTTAATTTTATTTAATTACAATCTCGCACTCAATAAAAAATGATCAATGATTAAGACTCTTTTAGATGTGGTATAATAGAAATATTTTTTCAAACAAAGAACATTGTTCGTATGGCACTGACACTCAATAAATCTATAGTCTTATCCAGTTTCCACAATCGCAATTTTAATTTTAAATTTGTCCTCTGTAAGCTCCCAAGGTATTCGTTAATTATTATTTTATTAATAACGAAGTTGTGTTCGTGTACGCCGGGGTAGACATACTATGATTTTTTTATTCTTTGTGTGGATGAACCTTTCTTTTAACACAAACTTGATCTAGGTCTATACTTTTAAATTCTACATGATTCATTATTTTTTGGTTTAGTCGTAACATTTATCACAACGCTGAACAATAAAGTTTTACATCAATCACCACGCGTAAAATTACACGAATTTGTAATTCCTTTAATCATTGCACCTGTTTCAAATTTCATTTTAATTTAATTGTCTTGTTTTGAAATTCGAACAACTTTTAGAAAACAACTTTATTTGAAAACTATTTGAAGATATATTTCATTAAATGTTATTCAAATTTGAGTAAACGGTTGTCATTGAAACAGAAGCCAAATAGCTGAACGGGCAACTTACTAATTTTGTTAGCTCGAATCCGAGCTTCAAATTAAATTCGGTTCTGTATTAGATCTGTCTGATCTGTCCCTAATATAGTTCTATATTGGGGACAGCAAGAAGACTGTTATACAAGCTGGATGAATGTCTCGTTGTTTATAATTATATATGTATAATAAAACCGATAACAGTTAACCAGCCAAGGTTATTAAGTTTTATATAATTAGAAATACGTTTGGAATATATCCATAATTTATGATAAAATATTACTTATTTATAATATTAAGTTATTTTTACGCATAATGAGCATTATGGTTTAATTGCTTTTACTTCGTTTTATTGTTTACGTCAACTAAAATCGATACTTTATTAAATATCGTAAATTTGTGTTTAACTTTAATAAACATGTGCTAGTGTAGAATAAGTGAGCGTTGTTACAGCATTACGCTAATAACTAGTATAAACGACATTATTTTAAATCAAAGTCAAAAATATGTCGGCATCACTGAACACCATTACGGCTATACCTTAAAGACTTTAAAATAGGTAATATTTTTATGTTTTTTTTTTCGTTTTTCTTGTTATATTGTCGGAGTTTCATGGTTTAACACTTCCCTTCATCCATCTATCTGTCCTGTTCTGCAGGCGAAGACGAAATTGAATCAAAAGCGATTCCAACTAATTAACAAGAATAGAAAATTAATAAATAAGCATTTACAACTATCATTTTATTATGTATATACTCTTCGAGGCTAATTTATAAAATAAAATCGATAAACCTACGGTGTTTAAAAGGTGCTTAGAACATGACCGTCGCAGCGTAGGACGGCTTCCCACAAATTGAACTGGCTGGTCAAGGTCGCGGGCCACCGACGGCTACGAGTGGCCCAGGTCGTATATCGACTGTCTATCTAGAGACTTATATCCACCGGTGGACGGTCAGTGGCCGAAACGGCGACGACGCGTACGATATATTCATTAGCGAACAAATATCACGTGAAATCCTAAAATAGGCACAACATCGCAAAACCTTATGTGTTGACGAACATGGTCCCGCCCGTGGTGCCGAGGCGTGCGTAGGTGGGTCGACTTCTCGACAACTCACCTATAACGGAATGCGACAAATCAACAGTGCAGATTGAACCTCAGAACTGTAAGCACGATCAATATGAAAATGATGTAACAGCTGACTTTTTCACTTCACGCTTGTCCAAAATATATGAGTTAGTGAAATAGAAAACTTCTACAATTTTCTCATTCACATTCCAAATTATATACGATTTGATGAATAATGATGATACTTTTTGTCATTTAGATTTGTTAATTTTTTGTTTTATATTTCCGAAAAATTTTGTGATGAAAAGAGGACAGATTATTTTTAATATGCAATTTTTTTGAATATTTACTTTTCTTAGCGCGATGTTAAAAAATGTTTTCCCATATATTGGTCGATTTTATGGTCTATACTCCAATTTCAAGCGTTATTTGAAAATGTGAGTTTGAAATCACAAAGTTTGAGATCATAAAAAATATTTTTTGGTATAGTAACGCTACAAATTAAATATTTTCAGATTTTTCGCTTTGTGTGTGAGAACTTTCTTGTCTTCTTGCCAGATTTCATGATTCTAGGTCAGAGGGAAGTACCTTGATTTACTTGTCAATTTCAAAACATAAGGCATAAAGGTCATATTTTGGCCATGTTACTTAGACTAAAGGTCATGTTACTTGTACTTAGCATCTCATTTACTTTACAGCTCTGAAGGAGCACAGATATAAATAATTGGTATTAAATTCAACTTGATACCGCCACACGTTCCTGAGAAAAAAATCTTGACAGACAGACAACGAAGTGATTTTCAAAGGATTCCTTTTTTAATTTGAGATACAGAACCCTACGGAATCCTTCCTTACTATGATTCATGGTATTAACTTTACATGAAATTAAACTATATCTATCTATACCTACTACTATATAGATCTGTAGCGCCTGTCTATAAATTCAATTTTTTTTTGTTAAATTCCGTGATAGATATTCATTTTATCACTAATTGATCCCAATTCCTGAAATTAATTCTGTCTAAGCAGGCGGAGACTAGCTTTTATATAAATTTTCTACTCAATGCCATTTGTTCCCCGTGTAATTAATTAGAGTTGCTTTATGTAGGTATTTATAATAGTGAGTGAAATCTGTGATTTCATTCATTGTTGTGAATATCGGAATGGAGAGACTAAATAGGCTAAAGTTGCTAAGGAAAGTTAAGTCTGACGATTGAAGTCGATCAGAGC